>CAUYON010136999.1:0-27643 GCA_963573935.1 Arctocebus calabarensis | reverse complement strand
ACGCTGTCTCCCTGTGTCCCCAAAGGGAAGTTTCTGGGCAGATCCCGCCTGGCAGAGATGCCTGAAGTCCTCTCTCCCCAGTCTCACTGTGCCCAGCCGCAAGGAAGCTGTTACTCGTCCGCCATCTTGCTCTGCCCTCTGGAACTTCAACTTTCTAAGAGTCTCAAGAGCAATGAAACTTACAAAAATTCATATGCCTAGACTGTGCTTCTTACCAAGTATCTCTGAGAATTCATGTGTCAGTATTTTTAAAAACTATCCAGGTGATATCAGTGTGCTTCCAAATTTAATAGAAACTTTATGGAAACCTTGCAAAGACAACTCTGCATGCCACTTTAAAAAAATTAAGAATTTGTTATGTAAAGTTTAAGATACACTGTTGAAATTTTAAATCATATTTATTTTAAAAAGAAAAAGAATCATATTTAAACAGGATAATTGGTTTGCAGCCCTGGTTGCTCTCTTGGGTCATCTTGATTGAAAAAAAAAAAAAAAAGTGTATCTAGGCCCAACCCAGAATACTTAAGTCAGAATTTCAAGGTATGAGGCAGGGATGTATATAATTTTTTAAAGTTGACAAAGTGACCCTCACAGCACGCAAGGCTAAGATGCATTGTGTTCCATGGAAGATCTTCCTTTGGGGAGTTCTACTGAGCTTAGTGCAGTGAAGGAGTGGATAGTCCTTTGAGCCAGGTGAACATCTTAGTGGGCTTTGTTTATGTAAAGCAAATTGAGTATGAGATACAAATACCATACCCTTGTGGCTAAGGGTGAAGTGTACAAAATTCTAAGATAACTTCTTTTTTCTTTTGCTAGTTTGAAGTTGCCAATCCATTGTCTTCTGATCTTTAGTTTTTGAAATGAAAAGTCTATAGTTAGTCTCCTCCTTTTCCCTTATAAAATTTGTCTTTTGTCTCTGATTTCTTGTAAGATTTTCTCTATCTTTGATTTCTGGCACTTTGATTATACAGTGCTTAGGCAGAGTTATCTCTTGACCTTGTTAGGGCCCTCTGAGCTTCTTGAATGTGGTTTGATATCTTATACTACTTTTAGAAAATTCTCACCCTTAGTTCTTTAAATATTCCTTTGGCTCCACTCACTCTTTACTCACCTTCTGAGACTCCACTTACATGTATGTTAAATCTTTTGATGTTACTTTATAGACCTTAGATACTTTTCCCATTTTTAATTTTTTTTCCACTGTGTATTTCAGTCTAATAATTTCTCTTGGCCTGTTAGGGTGGTAATAATGGTCTCCTATGACTTTTCACATTCTAACCAGAGTAGAAATATTTTCCCTGAGTGATATTACTAAACTAATTTTATAGAAAAAAACCCAAACAAAACAAAAACACAACACACAAACACAGAAAACAAACCAAAAAAATCAGTCATAACAAGTTTGAGTAACATTCCAGATGTCACATAATTAGTAGGTGGGATTCACTGTATACAGGCAGTGTATACAGGCAGGTTTTGAAACGTAATATAAGTGTTCTTAACAATCTCATCATTTTTTTCAGATACTCCACAAATGGTTGTTTGAGGAAGGTTATGGGACACCCTGCCTGTAAGCCTGACGTGTATATCTTATTCCACCTAGGATTTCAGTACTAAAATCATCCAGTGAAAAGATTTTCTTTGATTCAAACACTAAAATCTGTAAGCCATTTGCCACAGAACCAGGTCAATGTTCTTGGTGTTCACATCTCTGTACTGCTTTTAAAGGTAAATTTTATGTTCAATTTACATTCCATTTGGTTGCATCAAAATTTTCCAAAAATGGAAGATTTCAATGAAATAGGATAATTAGAAACAGGTCACTACTTTCTCAGATGTGAATACAGTGGGATATCACTCCAACATCATAAGTGCTACTTGTGTCCTTCAGGCACCCACAGGTCAATCACCACTGCAGGAGGAGGCTAGCCAATAGCTCTTCTATCAGTAAGGATCTGCTTACAGATCCTTATTTAAGGAGCAAATTCTGGCCAAAGTCTGCCTCAGGACAAAACCTCTCTTCCAGAAAGCATCACCATGAGTTTTCTGCAAAATACCCTGAGGTCAAACTCTAACTAGAAGTAGAAATACTTCTAGTATTCAACATGCTGAGCAAGACTGGAATGTCTGCCATTCTGTTGAACCTATTTTCTTCTGTCATTTCTCTCTTCCAAAACTTCTTATATTCCTCTCGAACTTCAGACTTTGATTGTTAGAGATTTATTCCTTCTTTTGTTAATCAAAGCTTTGAGGTGCTCTTCTATACTCTTCTCCAGGTACTGGGAATATATCAATGGTCAGATCAGTGATATTCCTGTACTCACAGAGCCTTCATTCTGATGGATAAATTTCATGAATTAACATGAAAAGGAAAAATATAAATTTCTGTGGTAATGAGTGTATTGATGAAAGGGGTCAATGTTTAGGGAGAAATTCAGAGCCAAGAATATTTAGATTATGAAAAGGGAAAATACCTATGAGGAGATGAATCTTTACCTGAAACTGAAAGATAAGAAGCCAGTCATGTGAGATGGGGAAGCAGAGTATCCAGGCAAATGACACACCAATTATAAAGGCAGGAAAGGACTTGGTGTTTTTAAGGACAGAGGTAGATACAGTGTGGGTAGAGCATGGTGAGCAACAGAGAAAAGAATGGAAGATGGCATTAGAGGAATTTCCAGGTCATCTAAGTTCTTGTAGACCATGGCAAGGTACTAGGGTACCATTATAGGAAGCCACTGGAAAGTCTGAAGAAGTAGGTGACATGAAATGATTTCTTTTCTTTTCTTTTCTTTTTTTTTTTGTAGAGACAGAGTCTCACTTTATCACCCTGGGTAGAGTGCCGTGGCGTCACATTGCTCACAGCAACCTCCAGCTCTTGGGTTTAAGCGATTCTCTTGCCTCAGCCTCCCGAGTAGCTGGGACTACAGGCGCCCACCACAGCGCCCGGCTATTTTTTTGTTTGGCATTTCGGCCGAGGCCGGGCTTGAACCAGCCACCTTCGGTATATGGGGCCGGCGCCCTGCTCGCTGAGCCACAGGAGCCGCCCCAAAATGATTTATTTTCTAAGAGAGTCATTCTGGCTGTGTATGGAGAACAAATTGCTTGGGACAGGGGAGGACACAGAGGGGTCTACTAGGGGCTACTGCAATGTACAGTAAGAGACCAATGTATCCAGGACTAGAGTAATGGCAGAGGCTGGGGACAGGGTGATAAATTTGAAAAGAATTAGTTTAAAGGAAAGGTTTTGAGGGTTTGGAGGTGAAGAGATACTCAGAGGAAGAAATCAGGAGGATTTCTAGTTTCAGGCCAAGCAACTAGTGGCATTAACTGAGATGGAGAGAACTTGAGTTGAAGGGAGATTTTGATGTGGGTAGGGGATGGGGAGAATCCATGGTTTTGTTTGCTCATTTTGAGTGTCTAATGCCCTTTAAACACCCAAGATATCAAAATGGCAGCTGTATATCTGAGTTTGGCACCAAGAAGAGAGGTCAGTGTAAAAATAACAATCTGGGAGTCTTTGGCACAGTCATCAGTCTTGGTAAGATTACAGAGAGCACAGAAAGAGACTTGTACCTGGCCCACCCATGCTGTACAACGTTCAGAAGTCAAGTAAAGGAGGAGAAATTGGCAAAGATTGAGGAGTGGCCAGTGAGATTGGAGAGAAACTGGAAGTGTGACTTTCATCACAGAAAACCAGAAGAAAAGAGTATTCCAAGAAGGAGTCAACTCTACTGAGCTGTGAGGGTAAGTGAGGTGAGAAAGAGAGAGTGACTATTGCATTTGGAAATGTGGAGGTTACTCGTAGCCTGGAGAAGAGTATTGTCATTCCTAAAATTAGAGACTAGGCTGAGAAAAAATAAAAAAACAGAGTGTGAAAAATAGAGCCATTAAAGACAACTCTTTGGAAGTATTGTGATGGGAAATGATAACATGGGACAGTAACTAGAGAAGGATATGGGATTATTTCAGCAATTGTCTTAGAAGCGGGAGATACTGGAGTGTGCTGTTTGCTGATAGAAAAGATCCACTAGAGGAAACAAACTGAAGATGCAGAAGGCAGAACAAATGAAGGGACAGAAGAAATGTCAGTTCATCCTTGAATTAGAAGGGAATGCAGAGAGTGGAATAGGTGTGGTAATACAAACATGAGCAACCTCATGTCTGAGTGCTTCTGTTTTCCTTCTACTCTTAGATAAGAACATAAATGGACAGAGTGTGAGTGAGGGCTAATGACTTCATTAACTCTAGCTGCAGAAAAGTAGAAACTGCATAGTTAGGGACATAGGCATTTTGCTTTATTTTGAGAATTGACCTAGTCTATCACTTATGTCAGGACATAGGTGGGGTGTGGTGGGGATGGTTACAAGTGGAGAACATGAATAGGCTCTAAGCACACTGAGGACTGCACCTGACTACTGATTCATATGAAGAATGGCATTGTACAACTTTGCATGACTCTGGAAAGTAAGACGCTTCTACTATGACTGTGTTTGCTGGTTGCTGGGCCTACCACCTCAGTAGGTTGTATCAGGATCGTCAGTTCTATCAACGGAGAGCTAAGAATCTTTAAAGTGTTTGGAAAGGTCTCAAGCAGGCCCTCATGGGGATTTGGCAATGTTGACAGCTACTTACTAGTTCAAACAAACTGGAGCCTGTACTATACAAAGGCAGAGGTGTTAGGGTCTGAAGGGAAGCTCTTGCTGCTGCCAGGGCTGCCTAGAGGATGGTCCAAAGTGTTGGCCTATATGGCTGGGAGAAACTGACTGAGATTCCAAAACATGTTGGTTCTAGCAGGACAGACTAATGGATTTGGGTCAGTAGAGCTTGGAGAGAATTCCGAGTCAGTGGAAGAGACGGAAAGGAGATATTTATTTATTTATCTCATTGTGGATTTTAAAAAAATTTCAGATTAATTTGAGGATACAAATAATTAGCTTAGAATGTTTGCATTTATTAGGTACAGTCCCTTTTGTTGTTGTGTCCCACACCCAGGAGGTGTGCCATATACTCTTACATTATACCCACTAAGTGGGAGCACACCAATCCCCTTACCTCCTCTACTCTCTCTTTCTCCCTCTACTCCCTCTTCCCCCCAACTTGAATTGCATAGCATTTTTCTCTTGTCTGGGTGTATATTAGTTCATCTACTGGCTTCATATCAGTATTGAGTACATTGGATACTTGCTTTTCTATTCTTTACTAAGAATAACACGTTTCAACTCCATCCAGGTTACTACAAAAGATGTAAAGTCACTATGATTTTTAGGGCTCAATAGTATTCCATGGTATACATGTACTGTACTTTGTTAATTCATTCCTGGGTTGGCGAACATTCAGGTCACTGCCACATCTTAGCAATTGTAAATTGAGCTGTGATAAACAATCTAGTCCAAATCTCCTTATGATAAAATGATTTGTTTTCTATAGAGGCCTCAAATAGGGATTAGAGTAATGGAATTATGGGATCAAGTAGAAGATCTATTTTGAGTTCTTTGAGGAGTCCCCATACTTCTTTCCAGAAAGGCTGTATTAGTTTGCAGACCCACCAGGAGGGTAAAAGTGTTTGGAAAAGGGTCATGGGACAGAAGACTGATGTTAAGCACACTGCGTTGTCTCTGGTAAGACAAGAGTGAGGCAAAAAACTTCGTTGAGTTGTATCAGATAGACAAGAGTGAAGCAGGAATCCTTTCCTAGTTGGAATCCTGTAGAGGAAGTGGGTACTGAGAACGGGAGCCAGAGAATTGAGGTGAAGAGTAAGTGCAGTTAGAAGAAGAAGTTAGTTAGAAGGAAGTGGGATTTTCTGAAGTGTCTTAAGCAAGGATCCCTCCTGGGAACTGAGAAGATGCTGACCTCATTTACATTGAAAGAGGCTTGCAGGCTTAGACCCTGACCCATTTGGCCTATGATCAGAAGATGAGTTTAGCTACTTAGGACCATATGAACTTGAAGCCTAAATACATGAAGGATCAGCCAAATTCAAAAATATTCTTCAGTTTGTCCATAAATCTTAAAGCTAGGGATATGTCCAGCAGCCCCACTGTGATACTAAAGCTAAATTATACATTGGGCCCTTAGCCTGGAATACTATGATTTTTCTGTCTCAGACAGGTGTTCATTAAAGGTCACTTGGCAACCCCTGAAACACAGACTTTCACACCTTAATAGCTGACTGTGTGAATTCATTTCCCTCTGTCATTGCTCTGGATTTTGACTTCAGGCTCAAAGTTTGGGAGATGGGGGGAAAAAAAAAACTCTGTTTGTTCCTGTGGTGCTTGGTAATTCTTTTTCTCTAAAGGACTTTTTTTCATTATAAAAGTGATATGTGGTTATTAAAAATGTAAAGAAAACATAGGAAAAATAGAAGTATAAAAGCGCTCCCAGTTCATTTCACTCACCAAACTTAAGTACTGTTAAATGTTTCATTATTTTCCTTCCTGTCTTGTTTTCAAAATAGAGAGGTTTTTCCAACTCAATTAAGATCACACTGGATACATCATTATGTTCCCTGAAATTTTAATTTAACATTATATTATAATCATTTTTCAGATGAGCATCTTTGTTTTACACTTTATTTATTTATTTGTTGTTTGAGGCAGAGTCTCAAGTTGTCATCCTCGGTAGAGTGCCATGGCATCACAGCTCACAGCAACCTCCAACTCTTGGGCTTAAGCAATTCTCTTGCCTCAGCCTCCCAAGTAGCTGGGACTACAGGCACCCACCACAAAGCCCAGCTTTTTTTTGTTGCAGTTGTCATTGTTGTTTTAGCTGGCCTGATCAGGGTTCGAACCCACCAGCATTGTATATGTGGCCAGTGCCCTACCCACTGAGCTATGGGCACCGCCCTGTTGTAAACTTTTAATTTGAAAAATTCTAAAATTGCAAAAGTTGCAAGAATACTATAATACATACTGATTTATTTTTCATCCACATTTACCAGTAATTAATATTTTGCCACTTTTGCATTATCTGTATTACATATACATTATAATTAGTATTTTTTATTTTTCGAAGTCATTTGAGATTGAGTAGAAGACTGTATGATCCTTCATTCCTAAATATTTTGGCATATGTGTCTTAACAACAAAGAGACTCTCTTACGTCTCATCAACGCAATGATCAGAATTAGGGTATTTACTATTTCTTCAGTCTTCCCTGAAGAATAGGCATGCAGAAGAGAGTAAAATTTCATGGTAACTCAAGATTGAAATTTTTCCAATGTGATATTACCTGCTTGCATTTACCTGTTGAATATCAACTGGTAATATCAAAATAATAATAATTGAATGAGGCATCAACATCTCTATTGTGTAGAAAAGGAGACTGATGTTAATGACTTGTCCAAGAGTCTGTCTCCCTTCAAAGTAGGTTCCCTTTTCTGCTATACCCTCCTGAGCAGAAACTCAGTGAACGCAGAGCAGTCAGGAGTAGAACTAATTAGTAGAGAATTAGAAACATCTTTCTTCCTTCTAACAAAATCCCAGGACAAAGCCTACCCCTACTTTTGTCTGTTTTTAATTTTGAAGGAAAAAGAAAGTACATGAAGAGAAAAAATGAGAGCAATATAAAACTGCAAGAGCCTTGCTTCTCACTTGCTTAAGGGATTGCAACTCTTTCCTCAAATCGTGTTCCTGAGAGTCAGGAAAGGAAAGCCCCAATTCCTTTAATATCTGTAATAAGCTAGAAAAATTTATCATTGTATTTCTGACAGCATATTTTCCAACTATAGACAATTAGTACATTTAGACTTTGTAAAACTGGGATCTGCTTTTTACTTCCCTCAAAGAAAATATCAGGCTGTTGCCCTACCTTAAGACACATTTGTAAGTCATGTTCTTAATTTATCATCAGAACCATACAGTGAACAGCATCACCCTTTCATACTATTTCATCCAGTCACTGGTTGAGGGAGAAAGTAACTGAAGTCAAATTTCCATTCTTTCCTTTTGAGTTCAGTACACCTCAAAAGTTCTTTCCAAAGTGGGGAGTTTGCCCAGAGCTGGTCAGTATAGACATAGCAGGACTCTCAAAGAGGCTGCACCTGACAGCCCGTGGGCAGCACAGTGGCATAACAGGCTCACAGGTGTTCTAAGAGCACTGTTTTCCCGAGAGCTTTTCTTCACTATGAACAGACTCTATAATAGATTCCACTTAAGAACATTATCTTAGGTCCAGCAGACATCCACACATGTTGGAAGTTGAGGACAAGTGATGCCATATGGCATTTTTCTAAGAGCACAGTTTGTATTGAAGAGAAACAAGAGTTTGTATTGGTAATGCGAGGATGTTTGTAGACATAATTTTGGGGATAGCTGTCTCTCCTCAGGGACTTTGATCTGCAATAATTGTGACTAATTCCATTACTGGTCAGCAAATTCCCTACTTCTCTTGCCACTTTCATGGGAAAAGTATACTTCCCTTTCCTAGTGATGTTGGTTTGTCTACAAAGAGGGTGAAAGTTGCTCTGTGAAAATTCTAAGCCTAGATGTTAAGAGGTATTATATGTTCGCCGGCCCATGTTGCATTTTTGCCATCACTTATGTAAAAGATAGGTCTTGGGTAGCCAGCTGGTCTCAGAACAATGAGAAATTCTTGGAGCAGCTTGACTCTAACTCACATCCTGAAGCCAAGCTCTGCTTGGTCCCTCCTGGATCAGCCAAACTCCAGGCATGTGAGTGAAATAAAGGCTTATGATATGTTGCTGAGAATTTGTGGTTGTGAGTAGCCTGGCCCTAGCTCATTAATGCAGTGATTAAAGGGTGCCTGTCTTTTCCTCAGCTCACAAGCCTGTGGTATCACACAGGGTCACAGTATAAATCATATCACACATTCTGTTGATTCTTACACCTGCTTTTTACCAAAGGTCCAGCTCACTTCCCCAAATATTTCTGAAAACCTCCAGGTGCACTCGAGGTAGGTGCACTCTGTGCCCTCCAGATATGTGTGACCTCCTACAGAACAGGAATTGGTCTGTGAGCTTCAGAGCAGGGTTGTGTCCATGTAGAAACACTGACACCCCCTTCCCTAGTCCATGTGATATTTTGTTGCCAGGCCCCCAAGGCAGCACTGTATGTGTCTGTGTGTTGTATGAAGTTTGTGAAAGATTTCAACTTTAGAAATATATGTATCGGTATGGCTTTCCTGTGAGGTTGCAGTGTTCAACTCTCATCGTCACCACTTGCAAACCCCATGAATTGGGGAAGCTCTTTCACTTCTGCAGACCTCAATTTTCTTATATGCTAAGTGGGAATAATAATTGTATCTACTTCACCATAATGGTTTTTAGGATCCAATGAGAGAATGTATGACCAATGCCAAGAGTTGTAAATACTTACAGAATGTTTGCCATTATCTTTTCTTCCCTTTTGAGATTTATAAAGGCAATCATTAGCCTCATCTCTCTCTCTACCTATTTCATCTAACTGAGAAACACACTAACAAGGCAGCTGGCAGAGCAATCAGGAGGGTCACCCAAGGAAGCAGTTTGGCCTGAGTGTGACCTTGGACAAGTCATTTAACTTATCCAGTTTCTGCTTTCTCTGTCACTTAGAGGGAATAAAATAGTATCCAACTTGTTTGTAACAAGTACTGTAACTCATTTCCTGTTGTTACCATAACACAACATCTCAAATTCAGTGGCCCAAAACAACACAAATTGATTATCTTATAAATCTGGAAACCAAAAGTCAGAAATGAGACTCACTGGGCAAATGTGAAGGTGTTGGCAGGGCAATGTTCCAGGGAGAATCTGTTCTCTTGCCTTTTTAAACTTCTAGATATTACCTGTATTCCTTGGCTCCTTTGAAGGTCCCTTTCTCCACCTTCAAAGCTAGCAATGGTCAATCCGGCCTTTCCCATGTTGCTTCACTATGCAACTAACTGCTGCCTCTGTTTTCCATGTTTAAGGATCCTTGTAAGTGTATTGGACTCATCTAGCTATTCTAGAATAATCTCCTTATCTTTAAGTAAGTTGATTAGCAATCTTAATGCCTTAATTCTCATTTTGCCATGTAACTTATTAACATCCTCACCAGTTCTGAGGATTAGGAAGTGAACATTTTTGTGAGGCTCCTATTCATCATGGGATTTAGTGATGGTTCAATGAATTAATAATAAATATAAGTAAACCATTTGGAATAGAGTCTAGCAGATAGTAAGAATTATGTAAGGATCAGATATTAGTATTTTCCCACAAAAGTCACAAATATTGGTATTATTGCCAAAGACTAGATTTCAGAGTGTGGAGATATAGACAAGGACCAAATAGGCTTTCTGTGCTTTCTCATTTGAGTTGAACTTATACATTGAATCAAAAGAAGATATTTTCATCAAACTGGTTAACATAGCCTTCACCACATTTTCTGATTGCATTAATGTACACAGCTATGGTTTAATAAAAAAGAAGAAGAAGAAGAGGAAGAAGGAGGAGAAGGAGGAGAAGGAGAAGGAGAAGTAGAAGAAGAAGAACTCTTGCACATCTTCCAGCCTTTCTCTGCAGTGGAGGTCCTCCCTATGAATGGAGAAAAGGGCAGGTGAGAAGACATCCAAGAAAGCTCATGAAACTGCAATGACACTTTCCCTAGAGTCTCCAACCAGGTCACTCACTTCTCTCCTTGGGGAGAGGAGCCAAGAGAAAAATACCTCTGGGAGAACAGAAGACATTATGTTGTGGGTCAGCAGGAATTTAGGGAGACGGGGAAAGTGTCTTGTCCACTGGGTTCATAAAGCAAGGTTGGGAAAAATTGTCCTTGTTTCTATTTCCTCATGTCTTCACTCTGTTGCTTGGGACTGAACCTGCTCTTGCCCACTTCAGATCATATAAAAAAAACTTCCATGAGGCTCGGCTCCTGTGGCTCAACAGGCTAAGGCGCCAGCCACGTACACCTGAGCTGGCGGGTTCGAATCCAGCCCGGGCTCGCCAAACAACAATGACGGCTGCAACCAAAAAATGGCCGGGGGTTGTGGCGGGTGCCTGTAGTCCCAGCTACTTGGGAGGCAGAGGCAGGAGACTTGCTTGAGCCCAGGAATTGGAGGTTGCTGTGATGATTGGAGGTTGAGCTGTGATGTCACAGCACTCTATCCAGGGTGACAACTTGAGGCTCTGTCTCAAAAACAAACAAACAAACAAAAAAAACTTCCATGAAATCACTTTTCTTAACTTGATTTCTCCTGCATTAGTCCCGTTAGTTTGTAAAAGTGGCCAGTCATTACTGAACACCAGCTATGAAAGACTAGGTTCAAGTTGAGGTGCTGAAGACAAAGACAACATAACATCAAAGTTTAGTTTGGGTTGCTGTAGACAAGCACTCACTTCCTTCCTACCCTCCTTCCTTCCTTCTTCTCTTTTCCTGGGTGGATAATACTGAATTTGTTAAAGTACAAATTATACCTTGCATCATGTTTAGATTTAGAAACTGTATGAAGGACTTTTGTTAAATTCAGATTTGTTATAAATGTCTGCAAAAAAAAAAAAAAAAAGAAAGAAAGGAAGAAAGAAAGAAAAGAAGGAAAGAAGAAAAAAAGATAGCAAATTGTAATAGCCATCTCAAAAATTATGGTTTGAGAGGACAATAATCCAAATATAAGAACAAAGAAAATTGCAGAAAATTTATTTTTAGTTCCATTAAAGTTTATGAAGTTTCATAATCTCTGACTCTGTTTTGTTTGATGACATTACGCTATAGTCTGAACTATGATTATTCAAAAGAGTGGGTTTTCACTTCATCTGGGAAAATAGAGACTCATAATAAAGGGATTCCTTATGCCTTTAATTGAATGAAAAGCTTTTGGTGGAGAACAGAGAGGAACTGAACTGTTGCTCTTAGTTGAGACTTTGTTGATTAATCAGCTAGGAGAAATCTTTTTAAAAATATATTTTACCAGGTGGCAAATTTTATTTTTAAAAATAAACACAGAAAAGAGAACTGCTATGCGACACCTGAAAAATAGAGTATGAGGTGTTTTTATGCCCAAGGCTATTGTTTCATAATTATCTCTTAATTATAGAAGAGTCTGTTCTTACAGGGATAGTCATAATATGGGATTTACACTTACTCTTCTGAAAGATTGTAGCTATTGTGGACTGACCATATACATGCTCCAGAAATTCACATACTGAAGCCTTAGCTCTAATGTGGCTGTATTTGGAGTAAGGAAGTAATTAAAGTTAATTGAGGTCATGGGGGTGGGGATTTGATCTGAGAGGATTCATGTCCTTCTAAGAGGAGACTCCACAAAGTGCTTGCCTCCTTTCTTTCTCTGTCTGCCTCTCCACGTGTACAACACAAGAGGTCATGTGAGAAGATAGCTGCCTGCAAGCCAAGAAGAGAGCCCTCACCAGAAGCTGACTGTTCGGGCACCTTGATCTTGAATTTCCAACCTTCAGAACTGTGAGAAAATACATTTCTGTTGGTTTAAGCTATTCAGTCTGTGGCGATTGTTACAGCAACCAGAGAAGACCAAGATAGTAGCCCTCGCTCCACACCCCCATAGTCTCCTGTAGAGTTTGCAGAAGGTTTTTCTTTTTATTTTCAGGTGTGACATGTGGGGGTTTTGTTTGTTCAGAATCTTTACAAGCTAGCACATAGTCCACTGCCTTTTCTTCATGCTGTGAGTGACTAGGGAAGCACGCATTGTGGTCCGGCTTGTATCTGCCTTAGGTCCCGAGGACCTAGATGAGCAGATCACGCTCCACGTTGTCCAGGGAGCATGAGAGAGAAAAAAAGATCGCTATTTTAAGCCACAGAGTGTTGGATTATTTGTTTCTACCACACGATGTAGCCTCTCCTGATGGACCCACTGCTTCAGGGAAGTTATGGCAGAATGCAGATTACAAGGGAGTTGATTTATGGTTTTCAATTTCAAAAGTACAAACACCATGTTGGAAAGACCAGTGGGAGAGCCAGGATGCCTTTTGCCAGGCTAAACACAGATTCTTTTGGATTTGCCCACAGTATCATGGAGTGAGTACAACCTGTGGTCGCTAATATGCCCTGATTCCTCTTCCCTGTCTGTGTCTGTGGGAGATGGAGCTTTCTTTAGAAACCTCAGAGAGGTGTGGAACCTCACGAGGTGAAGGGATTGGTGTCCTATTTCTAGAAAAACCCTGAATTGAGCTTGATGAGGGCAGATCATGTTCTGCAAAGTGTGTCTAGATTTGAGTAGCTCCACAGACTTGTCACCCTCTCTCTCCATGACCAAGATCAAGGAAGAGACCTGTGTGCCCAGAGCAGGCCTGCAAACAGGAGACAGGGAGGTCTGGCTGGCCCTGGGAAGTTTGGGACCTGGGGAGAGTATAGTGGCTCTCCCTAGTGGCTCTGTGACCAGCCACGCAGATGAGGCCTCCCCTGCTCTGGCTCCTCACTGCTTTGGCCACATTCCCCATCACTTACCTTTCTGTGCCCTATTTTAGGCCTGTTCAGCTCCTTAGACTTTCCTAATTCTATGCAGATGTTCCCCCATTCTGTGCCTTGCATTTACTGTCCTTTCCACCTGGCATTTCCTTCTCATTTCTGGTTTCACTGAAAAATATCGATTCATCCATCAAAGTGCACCTGATTGTCACCTCGTCTGTGAAGCATTTGCTATTCATCAGCATCATTAATCATTCTTCCATTATGCTACCAATGTACGTGACTCTTACCTTTATGTAACACAATTCTACAAATATTGGTGGAATAAATCCTATGTGTCAGATACCCTGTTCACTACAGACTGAAGACTGGTAGACAAAGACAATAGGGCTTTGCCTCAAGAATCTTCATTCCAGTTAATACTGCTGCATAACAAATCACTGAAAAGCTTAGTTCTGTGTAGAAATAGCACCTTTCTTGAATCTTGTTACTTGTGTGGGTCAGAAATTCAAGACGGTTCTAGTTGAATGGGTAAGTTGGACTCCTCATGGGATGCAGTTAAATGGTGGCGGCAGCTGGAACAGCAAGGGAGGGAGGAGTAGGGGAGCATTTGCCAAGCATCCCTCTCCTTAGTGTGGTCCCAGGGCCTCCCCAAGTGGTCTCTTGGTATGGGGTAGTTTGGGCTTCCTTCCAGCATGGCATCCTCAGGGCTGTTCAACTGCTTGCATCACTGTTGAAGTCTTGAACAGTGAGTATTCCAGAAAGGAAGGCAGAATCTACCTGCTTTGTAGGACTTGGAGGTCACAAAGTCACATATTATGTCACATCTGTTGCATTTCCTTAGCTGGAAGTTAGTCACCAGCCTGCACAGATTTAAGGGCAGGGGAGTTAGGCTCTACATCTTGCTGGAGGACTGCAGGTTTCCTGAAGAGCATGTGGGATTGGAGAGGTTGTTTCAGCCAGGTTTGGAAGACAGAGCCCTTCACAGTTTTATGAGCACTCACTTACCATGCTTTGATGCATATCCATCTCCCCATCTGGACTTCAAGCTTGTTGCACAATGTCTATAACAGAGAAGGCTCACTCTCTCTATATATATACATATACATATATGGGTATATACAAAATGAGTAAACACATTTTCCATTTTGTCCACTGAGTTCAGAGAATCTTTATTTCTATAAATAAAAATTGTGTCTCTTGTTTTAATGAAGATAATGAACTTTTTTGCAAGGATAATTTAGTTCCTTTAAATGCCACATTTTCTAATTTTCCAGTAGTGTCTTTGTTTCCTTAGCTATTTGTATTAGTTAGGGTTCTCCGGAGAAACAGAACGTATCTTGTACATGGCTTCTTGGACATCCACACAAAGGTCTTTTCCCCCTCGTACATAATAGCAGCAGACATCACAATCTTAGTCTCTTACTTTTAGTATAGAAAATAAACATCTTTCTGCAATCCAACTTCTAAAACATCTCCTTTCTGCAATCCAACCTCCAAAACATTTCACCAGCTTTTTCTTATGTGGTCCCACAGTGCCTGTTCTCCCCTCTAGTTCATATGTCCCAAATCCCCCTCCAACATTTAAAATGTCCCTCCAACCTCTACTGGGGAACTTTGGCAGAAGCTGTGTCTGATGACTCACTGGGCACTCCACCCCCCACGTGTGCCCAATTCCTGGAATCTTTTCTTTTTTCTGTTTTTTAGTGCAGGGAAGGTTATGGGACAATGATAGTGTGCCTATAAAGAGTGAGGAGATGAGAGAACTTAGGGCTCCGCTCAGGGACTTCCGCATTACTGGTGTGTGTGGTCCCTCCCAGGTGGTGGTCCTGATGGTGAGGTGAGTTCATATAGATACAAAGAGACTTATTATGGGAATTGTCTATGTGATTTGGAGGCTAAGAAATGCCACCATCTGCCATTGGCAAGCTGGAGAAGCAGGAAAGTCAGTGGTAGAATTTAGTCCAAGTCTGGAGACTTTAGAACCAGAATGGCCGATGGTGTAAGTCCTAGAGTCTGGTCCCAGAAACCAGGAGTTGTGATGTCAGAGAGCAGGAAAAGTGGAATGTGCCAGCTTAACAAGAGAGAGAGGATTAACCCTTCATCTGCTTTTTTGTCCTCTTCAGGTCCTCAGCAGATAAGATGAGGCTGCCCGCGTTGGTGAGAATGTATCTGCTTTACTCAAACACTAATCTCTTCCAAAACACCTTCACAGATACTCTCAGAAATAACGTTCATTTCAGATTGTTATTGTTTTTTATTTTTAATTTATTTTTAGAGGCAAGGTCTCACTCTGTCACTCAGGCTGGAGTGCAATGGTGTAATCATAGCTCACTGTAATCTTGAATTTCTAGGCTGACGTGGTCCTCCTGCCTCAGCCCCCTGAGTAGCTGGGACTACAGGCTTGTGCCACAGTGCAACAGTGTTTTTAGTGGCTATCTGAGCATCCCCAAGCCCAGTCAAGTTGGTGCATAAAATTAATCATCACACTATCAAAATCAGATCTTCCTAAACTATGTATTGTAAACGCAAGGTGGGCAGAAAATTTATTTTTACCATATAGTCCTTCTAAGTACTCTGTTTCTTCATGTGGAAACATCTCAACTTAGGGAATTCTGGCTGCCAGATGAAAAATATCAGGGCCCTTCAAAGGGTTAAGATTTTGATAAAAGTTAGGCCTCTGGGAGCCATTCAGGTCTACACACTCTGCTAGTTCAGAACCCTGGACTTCCCTTTGCCTGGAATCTCATAGCTCTTTACCCTTCAAAGCCACACCAGTGAGTCTTATTCTTACTCAGAATGGTGCCTTAACAACCACCACACAATGAAGATTTTCTGGAGCTGGTTCATTAGGGAACAAACAACACGATTTCCCTAAACACAGGTTGCTGTCACAGTTACACAGAAAGGCCTGAGCCAGCGCTTTGTGCATGTGCATTTTTGTTAGCTCTTTTCACGCAGAGAGAACGATGCTAAGTGAAGTCCCCTGCCTCGTTATATATGAAGATTATAGGCAGGCTAGAACAAGACCTATACTGAGAACTTGCACAGTGATACCAATAGTAGTAACTCTGCAAATCTTCCTTGGGTATGTTTTTTGTTTCCTTGTTCTATCTATGTCTTGCTTGTGGTAGACAATTTTCTTTTCTTCCTCTTTTTTTTTTTTTAATTTTTGAGACAGAGTCTCATTTTATCACCCTTGGTAGTGTGCCATGGAGATGCACAGCTCACAACAACCTCCAACCCCCGGACTTGGGTGAGTCTCTTGCCTCAGCCTCCCGAGAAGCTGGGACTATAAGCACCCACCACAATGCCTGGCTATTTTTTTGTTGCAGTTCAGCCAGGGTTGGGTTTGAACCCTCCACTCGGTATGTGGGGCCAGTGCCCTACCCACTGAGCCACAGGCACCCCCCAGTATTGTATATCATATATCATTAGAACCATATATTGTTATATAAATTTTAAACACTGATGATATGCCCTATTACTGAGCTTTTACTCTAGACACTTAATTTAACCATCTCGAGTGATGCTCACAAATATCCTAGGATGTTAACATTCTCTTCACCATTTTGGAGGTTCGGGAAGGTTTTAATTCCCCTAAGCTGATGGAGGTAGCAGAGCTGGACTCAAACACTCTTGTGTCTGACTCTAACATGTTTAAGGACCAGAGTTTTGAGAGAATTGTGCATATCTTGGAAAGGTCCTCACTCCCTGTAAGTGCAGCCTCCATCAGCATCTACTCCGTTCTTCACCTGTCTCCATGACAGTCTCCTTGCTGGGAAAAGGAAGGTTGAGAACGTTCCCTGTTGTGAACTCGGCTGCTACTTACTGCTGTGAATGTTGGTAAACCAGGGTGGCAGACTTGACGCCTGGAGGTTTGTAGCTCAGATCATGGGCCAGCTGCCTTAGAAGTCAATAAGAGGGGACATTCAGCGTGATTTTGTGTAAAGAGTTTGGGGCCAGGAGAGAGGAAGTTTTGGCTTGAGCCTTTGTTCACCTGTTAGCAAATCATTTAGCCCCTCTGAGCTTCGATTTCCTCATTTGGAGCAGGAGACAATGAGACCTTCTTACCTTCTACTCTGGGTTACTGTGAAAATCAAACAGAAGAAACTGCTTTGTGAATTGTAAACTTTTACTTAATGTTGATTATTTTTTGTCAGGGCTGAGCAGTGGACTGGTGTCCCTCAGGGAGAAGGCTGCCATGGAAAAGGGGATAATGCAAGCAGAGGTGGGAGGAGAGAGGGCCCTGAGACCTGCAGCTGCCAGGAAAGGTCCTGGAGATGTGGTGTTTTGTTGTTGTCACTGGGAGTGGGGAGGGACAGCAGATTGGAATGATACACCAGAGATAAGAAGCAAAGAAATCTTGCCAGTTGTATATTAGAATGAAAAAAGAGAGAGAAACGTCAACATTTGCAAAAAGCACGGAAGCGCGAACGGATTGCATTCGTTCATCCTTTGAAAAACAACTGTGCATAGCACGGGCGTTATTGGAAGGAAAACTTTAGATACTTATTTACACGTGCATAAATTAGTTTGATAGCTGCTTAAATGATAAAATATTTAGGAGAATATTTAGAAAATCAAGATCAGTGAATGATTTTAAGTTTTCCACAAATTCCCAGTACTTGAGCTTCTTCCATTTGCTTTGTGCATCGTGTGGAGTGGAGGTGAGAGAAGGAGGACGCGGGATGTGCTGGGATGTGCACTTTCCGTGTCTGGTCGCTCAGTCACTCCCTTGCTCTTGACCTTTCCCAGAGACTTTTCCTCCCCAAACCTCAGTTTTCCCATCTGGAAAAAGTGGGTGAAGTCTGTCGAAGCTGTGAGGAGATTAAATGGGATTTCAGGACTACATCGGGCAAGTGAAATGCAGTCAATAAATGTCACTCCTCTTTACTGTGGAGGCTGGTGGCCTGTGATGGCTTGAGGTACCCCACTTCACCTTACTCGGTCCCTTTTGATTCTCCCGTCTTTGGAGCTCCCAATACTCTCGTCGTCATTGGCCTGCCTGGGACAGTAACTACAGGGCTGACTTCCCTTTTGATCAGGAGCCATAGATGAGAGTGTGTCCTATCAGTGTCTGTGCTTAGAGTTCAGGCACAAATTTAGGACTGACCCCTGAGACCTGTGGAGTTTTAGTCTGTAATCTTAGAAAGGCCTGTGGCACTCGAGGGGAACGATGAGCCTGTAGGTTCTAACCCTGTTGTTCCCCTAGAGAGAAAGCTGAAACAGTGTAGACATCACCAACCCTCTATGCTTCTGAGCTAGGGTTTTCCTGTCATGTAAGCCCAAGGCTGTTTTTCATGTGTGCTTGCTTGTCATTCATTTGTAGGCTCAAGGGCATTTACCTGCCATTTCTCAGGTTTTTTTTTTTTAAATTAAATCATAGCTGTGTACATTAATGCAATCATGGAGTACAATGTGCTGGTTTTATATACAATCTGAAATATTTTCATTAAACTGGTTAACATGGCCTTCATGCCATTCCCTTAGTTATTGTGTTAATACCTTTATATTCTGCGTTTAGAAAGTTTCATGAGGTAAAATGTGCTGGCTTCATATACAATCTGAAATATTTTCATCAAACTGGTTAACATGGCCTTCATGGCATTCTCTTAGTTATTGTGTTAAGACCTTAATATTCTGCATTTAGAAAGTTTCACCTGTACCCTTCAAAGATGTAACTTAGGTGTGGTCCTGAGGTAGTGATTTGGGGGCATCATCTGTTCCCTAGGAACCCTGGGATTTAAGCAGTGGATTTGGCTGTATGAACAGCTGCTTTCTCCCTGTACTAGTCCTGGTAGGCAGGCTACTGTAACAAACAATTCCCGAATATTCATGGCTTAGCACAAGTGATTATTTCTTGCTAATGTGAAGTCAGTTAGGTGTTCCCGGCCAGTCACTTTCCAAGTGGTCATGTCAGGATCCAGGCTCCTTCAGCCTGGCTCTGCCTTTCTTTAAGGCCTTTAAGGAGCAAGAAGGGGAATGAGGCACATGGCACATGACAGCCTAGCAGGCATTTTTAGGACCCTTCACACATCCCCTTGGCCTCTTCCATTCAGCACATGGCAGTCCCACTTGGACGCAGGACCACCACCTTCCCTGAGGGTTTCTCTGCTCATCTGAGCCTTCCTTACTCATATGTGCAACAAGCTGGAAGGGCCCAGAAACTAATTCATAGCCATCAAATAATGACTTATGAGGAGAGGCATATGACTGCCAGGTTAAGGGCCATTTAAACCTTAGGCAGAAGTGGAGGTGGGGAATCCTGTACTATTTACCAGAGTTCCCTATAGGATTAAGTTACAATTGCCTAGAATGGTAACTTGCGGAATAACACACTTTGTGTTGGCTTCCTTACTTCCCTCACTCTTTCTTCCATTTCCCCACTGGTGTTTCCTGACGTCATCTTCCAAGCAAACTACCTGTACCCTCATCCTTATTTCAGGATCTGCTTCTTGGGGAACTTAAATTAAGACAGGAGGCTTTTATGGGTCAGGCTTGGAAGGAGTGTGCCTTTCTTCCCTTCACACTCTGATGACCAGAACATAAGAACATGACCTCTCCTCACCACAGGACAGAATGGAAGTGGAATGGGCTCCGTGCCCAGGATGTAGAGGATGGGGTTTGGGTGAGTAGCTTGTTCTCTTCTGTAGATGAGAACATCAGTCTCAGAGAGTAGCTTATCGCTGTTACTGCAGTGAATACAGGGTAGACCTGAGAATGGAATTCCATTGATTTCAAAGCCTTTGCTTCTCCAGCCATACCAGAGAGCGGGCTGGCCTTCAGAGATGCACTAGCAGCTGAGTGGGACCTGCTCCCTTTACATAGGCCACACACTCTCATGGCCAATGCACTCCTTGTTCCCAGCTGTCTGCCACTCCTCCCACTCATATATTTATATGCTTTCCTGACCCCAGCGCCAGGAGCTGTTGCCTCCAATTTCAAGTTTGGTCTACATACTATGATCAAAATTTTTTTAGCAGTGGGATTTCATGTAATAATGGATCAATAATATGAAGTGGGAATTATGGTAGGTCATGTTAGAGAATTTACAAATTAGTATAGTAGATGTGTCAATAACTAGTTTCATCATAGGAATACGTGGACAAACGAAGTATGCATGGGTATTGAAGCAGCACAAGGAAAGAATAGGCAATTCTGTTTGAGGTCTCTAGGAAGATAACAGGGAACAAGATGCTTGAGCTAGGTTTTGAAAAATGAGGTTAGGTTTGCCAGGTACAGGAAATAGTGAAGGCTAGACACACAGAAAAAAAAAAAGTATAACCAATCTCTGGAAGCAGAGAAGTGGTAGTTAAATGTGGTTAGAACACTGGAAATGTAGAAGGAATGTAAGTTGTACAGCTGGTGAGAGGCTTGGATCAGATCAAGAAAAATCTTATGTGACAAACCAGTCACTTTAATGCACTAAGAGAGCCATTAAGAAATGTTAATAATTAAGAGTTTCAAGTTTAAGGGAAATACAAGGTCCATAGTACATATAGATACACATGTGTGCACATCTATCTATCATCTATCTAGCATCACCAGGAACCACGTGAAACCCCCTTGGAACATTTACATGCCTGGATTTCAGTTATGTTACACCCATTCAAATGGATCCTTTGGGTCCATGGTCAGTATTGCCTAAGACACATGGGGGGCTTCTCCAAACACTGCCCCCATGTCGTGTGTTACAGTCTTGCTTCCAGTCAGACTGTCCTCTGGACTTGTGTTTCCATCTCTCATCTTCAGTCTCTGTTTTCACGTCTGAACTCAGTTTGATTATGTGTTGTCCAGACCTGTCTCTGGGCTTGGATGTGCATCACCATCGTTCTACTCGGGGCAATGTGGGGAGAGTACACTTCCCATGTTGGTCCCTTAAGGAATATGTCCCCTGACCCAGGCTTCACCTTTATTGAAAAATTCAGAGATTCAAAATAATGGAAAATCTAGTGCAAACTGCCTTGAATGATCAACTGGACTTTATAAGGTTAGCGCTGATTTTAGGTTCAACTAGATTCAGTGTTCAAATAATGTCTCCTGTATGTAGTTTCTGGCATTTTTGTTGTTCTGCCTTCTGCTGTGTTGGCTTTACTCCTAATATCCAACTCATAGAAAGATGGCTTCAAGCCTACTATTTTCTCCTCTTTAATTTAAAAGAGGAAGAGAAAAAAATCTTTTCTCAACTTAAAAATAAGAGTTTGATTGGGTAATGTGTCCATCTGTGAACCAATCAGATAGAGCGGGCTGTGTATTTCATGGGCTCAGCCTGGGTTGTGTGGTACCTCGCTCCGGCTAGCAGCACAACCCAGTCTGACCTTGCGGATTAAACTGGAAACAGGAGACCTTCAAACAGAAACACAGATAGTTGACATAAGAAGGGGATAGATGTAGAGTGGCAAGGAGATGTCTCTGAAAGTCCCTTCTTCCTCTATGAGCTTCCAGTTTCTAACTATGGTGCACATTTCTGTGAAAATCTTTCTAAGAGATTTAAGGGGACAGCAAATGGGTGATGTGCCAGCAGTGGTGCCAGGAGCCCAGAGTTTTAGTTCTTGCTCAACCAGCTGTTTGACTGAGTTCTCCTCTCAGAGCTTACATCACCTATAAAATGATACATTTGGGCAAAATCTTCTCTAAGACCTTTACTAGCTTTGCCATGCTGGGTTTCTGTGAAGTGCATCTTTTTCAATTAATAGCCCATCCAAAATGGGCAAACATTCAAATCGAATCACCCCACTGGAACCAAAGCTTTAGAAATGTTAGGATGTCAATGTAAACTCCTTCCTATATACTGTTTTCTTTTTTGTACTTAATAGAATATAAAATGTGGTATTTAAATTACAGTTTTTAACTGCACTTTTGGTTAATCTTACAGAGAAATTATACTGTTGCATTTGGTACCACAACCCTTATTTCCATAACAACAGGCTGGATAAGTCTTAAGCACAGAAAAGTGATGATTGTTAATATAAATTCTACTGGAGACCAATTTTTCTAAACACTTTTCTCTTTTAAAAATCATTTTATTGAGAAAAATTTAATCCATCTGATCACGATTTAGTTTCTATTGACTCATCGTTTTTCCTCAGCAGAAGTGATTTAACTTCTAAAAAGTATTTAAGAAGTAACTTTTTCTTTTTACCAGCCCATAGAAAATCCTATTTCATTTTACTCTAGAACAAATGGATTTGCAATCTGAAGTTTCTAGCTCAAATATGTAAGATTCTTGGGCTGTGGTCTTGGATTTAAACAGAATAAAATATTTTTTGCACCTTTCTTGATTCAAGGAGGAGGCAAAGGAGATATCCACTTGGGACTCACTGATACCCTTGTACTCATTGTTTATGTTTGGTGTCTGTTCTGTTTGGTGGAGTCCCTGTCATATTGAAAACAGCACTGCTGGGGAAGTTCCTAAGCTCTTCACATCTGGGAAAGCTTGTGGTGTTTTCTTTTATTCCATATCTGAATGTCATATCTGTGACCCTATGATGGGCAATTCTACTACCACCAAGTACTTAAGAGCAAGGACTCTATCTGTGCTGGCCCACTTATTTCTGTTCCCTAAATGAGCATGTGCAGGTCAGTGGGAAGACTGAGAGGAAGAGAGTGGACAGGGAGCTAAGATGGGTTTCAGAGAACTGGGATCTGGTCTTGCTCTGGCATGGTCTGACCACAGGACCACATGAATGCCACTGACCCTATTTATGCTTTAGTTTTCTCATCTTGGGCTGCACCAGTGGCTCTTAGGCCTTGTGTGGTGAACAGATCTCAAATAGTTGCTAGTATGGCAGATATAACTTTCAGTGCATCAGCTTGGATTTGCAGGAAATGTATTTATCTTTCCTCCAACTTAACTTTTTCAGACAGATTTTTTTTTTTTCTATTTAAAATGCCTGCAGCAACATTTGTTTCTGTATGCTGTACCAGGACTTGTTCTCCCTTCATCAATAGGTCAAGTCACTGTCTCCTGCTCATGCAATTGGGCAGGCTTTTGTAACTGACTCAATTCTTATACTATGGTAGAAGTGATAGCTGTGTAAATTCTGAGCCCAAGTTTTAAGATCAGAATAGCTTCTGCTTGCATCTATAAAGCTATCATGAATCTTCTATGTTGGAGAGACCATATGAAACTATGGAGATCCAGAGGAGCCACAGCTCTTCCAGGTCCTAGGTTTTGGAGTCTTCTAGTCAAGGCACCAGTCATGTGAGTTGGTAAACCTTAACATTTAAATTGGTAAACCTTGAGTAAAGTAGACTGCCCTTCATAATATAGGTGACCTCATCCAATCAGCATTAAAAAAAAGACTAATGTCCCTGAAGAGGAGGCAATTTTGCTGGTAGAAAGCTTTTTGACTCAAATTACAACATTAGCTTTTCCCTAGGCCTCTAGCCTGCTAATATACCTTGCAGATTGTGGGCTTGACAGCCTCCTTGATCCTATAAGCCAATTCTGTCAACTCTCTCTCTTTCTCTCTCTGTCTCCCCATCTGCCCCCCTCTCTTCCCCTCTTCCTCCTCTCTTGGGGGACTTGTGTATATAGTATCATGGAAATAAAATACTACTTTCTTGTTTTTTGCTGGTTGGCACCTGTTTTTCTCTCTGGGAAAGAGAGGGAACATCCTCAGACCACATTCTGTTCTCATTTAGGCTGGAATCCTGCCATCTCTTTGGGCTTTGCCCAAGGCTGTTGGTTCTCCAAATATTTTAAGGAGTTCATTTGTTTGTTTTATTAAATCATCCCTCACTCCCTTCCCAGGATTTAGCAGAGCAGGTGATGGCAAGTGAATAGAGTAAGGTGGTGGAGAAGGAATAAGACACAGAGATTTTTTTTGTCTTGGGTCCTCCCTTCTTCTGCCATTATTTTCTCTTTCTCTCTCTCTTTCTCTCCCCTTTCTCCCTCTCGCTTTCTCTCCATGCCCTGTTTCTTGAAGAATATTTTTATATTGTGAGGATCAGGGTGACCTTAGACAAGGGAGTTTACCTGGTATCTCAGGTTTTATCATGTGAATCATGAGGAAATTAATTTATATAAAAGGCTGTTTTGTGCATCTGAACTGAACAGGGCCTGGCATCTTGAATACCTTAATCACCTTCTCTTTTTTACCTACAACAGTGGCTGATGTGTTGGTCTTCTCCCAAAACAGAGATTCTACAGGGCGGGAAACCCCATTTGATTCTTCTGCTACTATAACACTAGCCACTCAGTATTTACTCTACTTAAAATTCTCTGTCTAGTATTCATTACTTCCTTGGCCTTTTGAGTCAGAGTTGTTGATTGTAAGAACTCTACATTTGTCAGACTGGGAATTGTGTCTAATGTTCATGTGGGTAAAACATACAGAGTTTGACAGATATTAAACACATATCAGACATAGACACTTTCCAATAAAAACACTATCCATTTTGAAGGATCCCCCTCCAGGAATGCCTCTATGCCTCTATGTTGCAGTATTTTTCAGAGACTGCTGAGAGTGGGAAGGAGAATTACATAGGAGCAAATATTGAATGAATGGCCTTGACATTGAGTGGGAAGCTTGATTGTCTCCAGGTGATACCTTGCATATCATTGGTCCAGTATTTCTGGTGGCTGCCTATAAATTTATCAAAGGTTATTTCTAGTTATTACAATAAAAGTTTTATTCTTTTCCAGTTTAATTTGAATCATAATTAAAACTGAAAATGAGGATAGGTTGCTTGAAGATAGGTGACTTCACAAGTCGTGTCAGCAGCTATATACCAAGGTTGGCTTTATGTTTGTAACTGTGCAGAGATAAAACAACCCTGTTTACTGCTGGTTGGCACCTGGCTTTGTCTGTTTAGATTACAAGGCAGTGAGTCTTGAATGGTATCTGAATCTGTATCCAAAACTAACCACGCTGCTGGTGTTCAATATATAAAAAATAATATTTTATTCTTTACCGTTGGTCTGTACCCCAGAATTCAAGCCATTACTTTCTTTCTGCATTCAATATCCCATTGTCACTCATAACAAATGTGAGATAATTGATATAATAATCCATGTCAAAAATTATATCCACTGGTGTAAATAGCTTTGCCATATATACAAATGCTTCGGGTGAATGAAGACATTTAATAGTTTAAATCTATTTTCATTTGATAATAGAGCATTGTTCAACTATTGAAATGACTAAGTACCCATTTTGTATGCCTTGTGAGAAATGCAATAGATAGGATGCTGTGTTTAAATGGCATCTATTTTTCTGAGCAGGGAGTTCAAAGCCAGTTATGCATATTTTATTCTTTTCAACATCCCTGAGTTAATACAATAAGTCTTTCTACTTTCTGAGGTGGTTCTCTCCTCTTTCATTTATTGTACTAACCTTCTTTCGCCTTTTTAACTCTCCACTGTCCTCACTTCTACAACTAACTCTCACAGTTTTCCTTTTCTGTCTTTCTTCCTTTGTCCTTTTCTTTTCAGAATGGTTGCCTTCTTTAGTAAGATTTGATTTACTTGACAGGTAGTATGCCAATAAGTTAGCTGAGGACGACCAGGTCAGGAATTGATTTATGGTGTATAGTTTCAATAGTTAGGCTACCCAATGGAGTGTATACGTGACATGCAGGTCGAATGAAGGGTCCATTGATATGGCTTGTTTTGTGAAAGAAAGAAAGAAAGAAAGAAAGAAAGAAAGAAAGAAAGAAAGGAAGGAAGGAAGGAAGGAAGGAAGGAAGGAAGGAAGGAAGGAAGGAAGAAAGAAAGAATATGATTCCAAATACACATAACCACTATTTTTTACAGAACCAAACATTATAATAAAGAGAAAAAAATTTTACAAAACACAGGACAGATGAATACACAGGACAGATTGTTGTGGACTTTACAAAACCCACTGTGATGTACTCCTTCTTGCTCTGGACTATCTGTATCCCTCCAAAATTCAGATGTTAAAACCATAATCCCCATATAATGGTATTAATATTTGGACACAGGGTCTTTGAAAGGGAATTAAAGTTAGATTAGGTTGTAAGAGTGGTCCCCTGTGATGAAATTAGTGCCCTTATAAAATGAGGAAGAGATGGTATTGTTTTTGCTCTGGCATCAATCTGCAAGATAGGAAGAGAGGCCTCACCAGGAAGTAAATCATCCAGTACCTTAACTTGGACATCTTAGCCTCCAGAACTGTAAGAAATAAATGTGATATTTGTGCCACTTAATCTATGGCATTCTGTTACAGCAGCCATGCTAACTAAGATCCTCCCCAACTTGCCTTTGAGTATATGTTCTAAGTTTGCAGTAATCAGTCTAATGCTTTTTGTAAGGTAGACCCTCTATCTCTATATCCTGTTTCTGAAAGATTGTTCATAGTAGAAAGACCTGTTCACATGAGGGGTTTTCATTGAGCCCTGTCATTCATGCTTTTGCTATTCTCCACTGGCCACTTCTCTGCACCAAATCCCTTCCCTCCGCTGGTTTCCTTTATCAAAGGGATGGCCAGTAACCCTTCTGTGAGCTGTAGTACCTAGGCAGTGCCAGTAAGAGTGTCTGGACTTCAAAGAAGCCTCAGACCAAACCTTCATATTTCTGGAGCCAAGTTAGTATCTCAGCCATTCTGCTTTACTTTTTCCTTTCCCATGGGTTTATAGGATCTCATGACACATCCTCACTATGTACACATATTTTTTCCCCATTAAGGAGACTTGACTCCTCCACCAACACCAGCTTAATGAGGCATTGGCTTTGGTTTGAAACTGGTTCAGCACAGAATGTCTGTTGTCCATCAATTTTAGAAGACAGTAAACACATTTACTCAAATTAAAGGTTTCTGCTTCCAATTATTAAGAAAAACCAATTAAATTGTGGTTTCCTGTTATAAACTTTAAAAAAAAATTACAAATTAATATGAGAGTTTTCAATTCTAAGGTAAACTTCAAGTTGTAGTTGACCCCCTCACCCAGGGGGTATGCTGAACATCCTCCCATTATGCATATTAAGTGAGATCCTACTAATTGCCCTCCCTCCTCCCCCTTCCCTTTCCTTCTCCTCCCTTCTTCTTGCTAGACTTTATCTGTTTTATCTTTAATTGGGCCTGCAGTTGTTTATATATTGGTTTCATATTAGTATTGAGTACCTTGGATTTAGATTTTTTTTCCCCATTCTTTTTTTTTTTTATTTTTTTTATTTTTTATTTTTTATAATTTTATTGAATCATAATTCTGTACATTGGTGCAATCATAGGGCACGATTCATATACATTCAGAAATGTTTTGATCATACTGTTACAGTTAGCCTTCATGGCATTTTCTTGATCACCATATAAAGACATTGA
>CAUYON010136996.1:0-37020 GCA_963573935.1 Arctocebus calabarensis | reverse complement strand
TTAGAAAAGTATCTCAAGAATGGAAGAAAAAGTATCCAATGTACTCAGCCCTACTATGAAGCTAATTTATAGCTTTCATATGAAGGCTATAACCCAATTATAGCACAAGAATATGGAGAAAGGGGCAAGGGAGGGGAGGGGAAGAGGGAGAATGGGTGTAGGGAGGGTAACTGATGGGATCACATCTAGATGCATCTTAGAAGGGTACAGATGAAACTTACTAAATGCAGAATACAAATGTCTTCATACAATAACTAAGAAAGTGCCATGCAAGCTATGTTAAACAGTTTGATGAAATGTTTCAGATTGTATGTGAAGCCAGCACATTGTACCCCACAGTTGCACTAAAGTACACAGCTATGATTTAATTAAAAAAAAAAAAAAAGAAAGAAAATGAGGAATACTAAAAGATATTCTACTATAAGAAGATCTTTAGTTACACCATCAAACAAATGCCCATCACATGGAAGACTTTCCTCCTGATGTCAAAAATAAACAAATTCAAAATTTTAAATTACTATTTTCTTTAACTGTAGATAAGTCATTTGATTCAAGAGATATTGTACATTTAACTTCAGGTACAGCCAGGTGCACTGGCTCATATCTGTAATCTCAGCACTTTGAGAGGCTGAGGCAGGTGGATTGTTTGAGCTCAGGAGTTCGAGAGCACTCTGAGCAAGAGTTAGACCCTATCTCTAAAAAAAAAAAAATAAAATAAAATAAAGAACAATAGCCAGGCATTGTGGCCAGTGCCTGTAATCCCAGCTACTTGGGAAGTTGAGGAAGAAGGATTGCTTGAGCCCAAGAGTTTGAGGTTGCTGTGAGCCATGATGCCACGGGCAACAAAGTGAGACTCTGTCTCAAAGAAAAAAAAAAAAGGATGGCACCTATGGCTCAAAGGAGTAGGGCGTCGGCTCCATATACTGGAAGTGGCTGGTTCAAACAAAGCCCCAGCCAAAAACTGCAAAAAAACTTCAAGTACATTTTCCTTGAAAGAATTTCCAAAATTTTTTTTCTTTGAGACAAAGTCTCATTATGTCATCCTCAGTAGAGTGCTATAGTGTCACAGCTCACAGCAACCTCAAACTCTTGGGCTTAAGTGATTCTCTTGCCTCATCCTCCCAACTAGCTGGGACTATAGGCACCCACCAAAACTCCTGGCTATCTTCTTGTTGCAGTGTGATTGTTGTTTGAGCCGGGGCCAGGCTCAAACCTGCCAGCCTCAGTGCATGTGGCTGGTGCTGTGACCATTGTGCTACGGATGCGGAGCCAGAATTTCCAAATTTAAGGGAAGTTGTCAGTATGTAGTTTTTAAAAAAAATCAAAATACTGGCACAGATTTTTTTAATCCTTTACTTCTCTCAAAAAATTTCATCTAGATATTAGAAAATTAGATTCTGTCATGACAGCTCCAGCTATGGTAGGAATTTTAAAAGCAAAAAGTGTTGTTTTCTTACTGCTTTATTGCACTGTCTGATACACACTAAAAATGTGTTCAGCTTTCTGAACCAGTGTATGAAAAATGCCACAGATAGAGTTATTAAAATCATTCCATATGTACATGCCAATGATATGAATCCTTGCCATTTTTTTGAAAACACTGAAAAAACAGAAGACAATACACTTAAAGATTTTGCATTCTCTGCACACTGCCTGAGTAGTAGAATAATTTCACAAAGATTTGCTCTAACATTAACTCTGATGCATGAAAAAAATGTTTTTCAATACCAGGTAATAAAAGCCAAAAATTGCAACATTCTTTTTCTCACTTATTTTTACTATATATGAACAAGATTAACTTGAACCACCAAAGAAAGGAAAATTTTATTTATAACCTGGCTACGCCAATATGGGAATTTATGTTGAGATTTAAAGTTTTCATCATACAGATCAATAAGAAAGATTTTATATTTTTTTCTAACATGAATCAACATGTATAAATTTTCATTATAATTAAGGTATTTCACAAAGTAGCTGTAAAACTGACAAGAAATAGTGAAAGAACATTTCACTGATATTCAGAAATTTAAGTTGCTTTTCAACTTTTGCAATATCCTTTTGAAATTAACATTAGTGATGCTGAGTTGAAACAAAAGTTAGTGAATTTACTTAACCTGAGGAGCTCAGTTTTGAAAGTGATATGCTTTTGCTCCAAAGTTTAATGAATTCTGCATGAACAAGTTTTATCAACCTGAATGCAAATATTAAAAGAAAATGGGCTCAGCTACCGTAGAATAGTGGTTACAGCGCCAGTCACATACACCCAGGTTGGCAGGTTAGAACCGGGCCTGGGCGTGCTAAACAGCAATGACAACTCCAACAAAGTGCAAGCATATCTATAGCACTAAATTCCTCAAAGTATAATCACTGATTCAAGATGTCCATGTACTTTAGGCTTGGTGCCCATAGCTCAGTAGTTAGGGTGCCAGCCACATACACTGGGGCTGGCGGGTCTGAACCCAGCTTGGGCCTGCTAAACAACAATGATAACTACAACAACAATAACAGCAAAAATAGGCAAGCGTTGTGGTGGGGGCGCCTGTAGTCCCAGCTACCTGGAAGGCTGAGGCAAGAGAATCGCTTAAGCCCAGGAATCTGAGGTTGCTGTGAGTTGTGATGTCACAGCATTCTATTGAGGGTGACATAGTGAGACTTTGGGGGGAAAAAAAAAAGATTACATGTACCTCAGAACTTACTGAGTTTAGTCTATTTAACAAAAAGCTAACCTTACAAAGCCCTTCTAAGTTATCCTTTGTTGTAATATTTAAACACATTTCTTATGTAAAGAATAAAGCAAGGAACAAGAGTTTTATTTCCTCAAATGGTTATAAAATTGTTGAACATAAATTACCAACTTATCCATCTTTTCCCCTACCAATCTGAAATGCTGCCTTTGACATTACATATCTAAGTATATTAGGTTCTCTTTCAAAGTACTTTACTCAAATCTATCCTAGATAGTTTTATTTACTGTTACTTCATGACACTCTTTAATATCAGAAATGGTTCTTTTCAAAACTGAGAGGCACACTGAGAGCCTTTAGAAGGCAAAGCTTCTTAAAGTACTAACCCCCAAAACAAAGTCTGGGATTCTACTGTTTCTCACCAAAACGAAGTTGATATGACTTTTACATTCCTTTGCTCATCAAATGCAGTATGGATATAACAGAAAAGACAGGATCTTATTTAAAATCAGGGACAGCTAGGTTACTATCATGATACCCACACACACACATTGTGGATTACAATGACCATGGGCAATGACTTAAAATTTCTGATTCTCCATTTTTTCAACTATAAACAAAATTTTTAATAAAAATCCAGTTTCTATTTGCCCATTTATATTTCCTAATCTCTTTTTCTATGCTTAAAAGTATGGGTAATCAAACTTCGGTTGATATATATTGATCTGGCAATTTCACTTCTGAGAAATTATCACACAAATATTGGCATACATATGAAATGATGTTTATACAAACTTATGCACTACAGTACTATCACAGGACTAGAAACAACCTAAATGTCCATCAACAGAGGTCTAGTTGTTGTCCCCTGGAAAAACCAATGGCATATTCACTACATTGGAATAAACAATATTGTAGAAAAATAATAAAGTTCTCAATAGCTAATATTAAAAGATCTCTAAGATATAATGTGGAATAAATAAGAAAAGATATACACTACACTCTCCTTTCTACAAAATGTGAGCAAATACCACTCAATGTTTGTACTTCTTTCTGGTATATGTGTGTAAGACATTCTGGGAGTATTTTTTTAAGTACATGTAAAAATATTTGATTTTTACTATTTCAGATATGTGAAAAGGAGAAAAAGACTGACTCCATCTGTATTTAAAGAAAAAAACTGAAGTCTCAGAAAAAACAAACTACTACAATGTTAACCAGAAAATCAATGATTTCAGTAAGTTCTCATGTATCAAAAGTTAATTCAGAAATGAGGCTGTTTTCACTTTATATAAAAATGAGTATTTCTCTGTTTAACATTGAACAAATGGGCCAGGTATGGTGGCTCACACCTATAATGCCAGCACTCTGGGTGGCCAAGCTCGGAGGATTGCTTCAGCTTAGGAGTTCGAGGCCAGCCTGAGCAAGAGCGAGACCATGTCTCTACCAAAACTAGAAAAAACTAGCTGGGCATGGTGGCACATATCTATAGTCTCAGCTACTTAGGAGGCTCAGATAAGAGGATCACCCAAGAGTTTGTAACTGCTATGAGCTATGACACCATGGCACTCTACCCAAGACAACAGAGTGAGACTCTGTCTCAAAAAAAAAAAACAAACACATTTGAACAAATGCAGAAAAAAAATTTTTTTACTATATAGTGTTTACTGTAATGTTTTTTCTTTACCCTGTTTGGTTTTTTTACAAAGACAGGGTCTCACTCTGTTACCCAAGCTGGAGTGAAGTGGCACAATCATACCTTAATGCAGCCTTGAACTCTTGAGCTCACGCAATCCTACTGCCTGAACCCACCCCCCCCCCCCCCCAAGTAATTGGGACTACAGATACACACCACCACAGTTATTTTTTATCTTTTGAAGACGGGGTCTTACCACACTGTCCAGGCCTCAAGTGATCCTCCCATCTCAGCCTCCCCAGTCACTGAGATTATTAGCCACCACACTCAGCTAACTGTGCTCTGATATTACATTTGCCTTTCTCAAAGTCTCCATACTATCCCATGTATATAGGATACATGTTGGTTTGTCAACATAGAGCCTCATTTTTTAAAATTTAGATCAAATGACAAATTTATCTATATTTCCTATGTAATTTATAATTCATATGAAGCATTTATTTCACAGACAATAAAGGACACAACAGAAAATAAGAATGGAAAGGAAAGTAGTTTGAGATTATACTTGGTAAGATTCTGAATACAAACTAAGTACTTTTCTGTTATGTTGTATGAACAATAGGAAGCCACTGAAAATTTTGACAAGAATGGAGAATGATATTAAGAAAGTTATGCTGGGCTCAAAGCTCAGTGGTTAAGGCATCGGCCACATACACCAAGGCAGGCGGGTTCAAACCCGGCCCAGGCCTGCTAAACGACGACAACTGCAACAAAAAATAGCCAGGCGTTGTGACGGGCACCTATAGTAAGCTACTTGGGAGGCTGAGGCAAGAGAATCACTTAAGCCCAAGAGTTTGAGGTTGCTGTAAACTGTGATGCCACGGCACTCTACCAAGGGTGACATAGTAAGACTCTGTCTCAAAAAAAAAAAAAAAAAGAAAAGAAAAGAAAAGAAAATTATGCTGGAGGACAAATATGATCTCAAAAAGTGGAAATAGGCGGCGCCTGTGGCTCAACGGAGTAGGGCGCCAGACCTATATGCTGGAGGTGGCGGGTTCAAACCCAGCCCTGGTCAAAAACTGCAAAAAAAAAAGGGGGGGGGGAAATAATCCAAAAGTTCGTCAAGTGATGAATGGATATATAAAATGTAGCACCTTCATACAATAGAAACCTACTCGGCCCCCAAAAAGAATAAAGGTATTCATACATGCTACAACATGAAAAAACCTTGAAAACATTATGCAAGGCCAGACGCTATGACCCATGCCTGTAATCCTAGCACTAGTCTAGGAGGCCAAGGATGGCGGATTGCCTTAACTTAGGAGTTCAAGACCAGCCTGAGCAAGAACAAGACCCCAACTCTAAAAGAAAAAAAAATAGCTAGGTGTAGTGGTGGGCACATATAGTCCCAGCTACTTGGGAGGCTGAGGCAAGAGAATCTCTTGAGCCTTAGAGTCTGAGAGTGCCATGAGCTATGATGCCACAGCATTCTCAGGCTGACAAAGTGAGACTCTACCTCAGAAAGAAAACATTATGCTACATTAAAGAAACCAAACACCACAAAAGGCTATATATTGTATGATTCTATTTATATGAACAGTAAATTCACAGAGATAGAAGATAGACTAATGGTTGCCAGGGGATTGAACAAAGGGGAAATGGGAAATGACTTCTAATGAACATCAAGTTTCTTTTGGGTGTAATAAAAGTATTAGGGAATTATTATAATAGTGATAAATGCACAACTTTGAGAGTAGACTAAAAAATCCTGAATTGCATACTTCAAAAGAGTGAATTTTCTAGTGTGTAAATTATACATCAATAACAAAAAAAAAAAAGGCTAGAGGATATGTACAAGATATCAGACAGAAAAAATAGAAAGCAACTACATTAATTTAGCAATGAGTACATAAAAGCTATCAAGGCTTCTATTATTAACACCTCAATCCAGGGAACACTATTCAGATTATTGTGTTCAAATGGCTCCCCTACAGAGACTCTGTTGGAGGATGTAGCCTGGAAAAAACAAAGCATAAACATATACAAAAAAATAAAAGGACTGTCAATAATATTTAACAAATGTCTGAAATACAAAGAGGAAAGAATCAAGACCAAAAAAATACAATACTGTACTTTTTTCTCTTTGATTTAAAATGAAACAGTCAAAAGGAATAAATTCAATAAAAATTTTAGCAACTGGTTATCTCTGCACTAACAATTCGTAGTTGTTCACCCAGATTTTTCTAACTCTTCAATAATGATACTACTTTTGTAATGAAAGTGTGTAAAAATGTATTGACCTTTATAAAAATAAAAAACTTTTTATCTCAACCACAGAAACCATTCTGAAACATGAAAGCCATAATCTATGAGAGTCAAACAGTTGTTAATGCCAATTTGGAGTCAAGATGCTTTGTCTTTAATAGAAAAAAAAGACAGTTCATAATCCAGTGGTACTGTCTGCTATAGAAGCCAATACCTAACATCGGAAATGTGACTAAGTTAAAAGTGCTCCATGAGTCTAAAATATAAACTGACTTCAAAGATTTAGTATTAAATTAAGAATTTTAAAATACAAGGTCTAATACTTAAGTTTGAGAACTCAACCTAGAGAAAGTGCTGCATACTTCATTGCTGAATATCACTTCCATCACCTTCAAAGTACTCCCCTTCGGAAGGTATGCACCAATGCCAGCACCTAGTCCCCCCTTCAAAGCAATTTTGGAACTCTTTTTCTGAAATGGCCATCAGAGCTGCCACTGCATTACCCTTGATGTCTTGAATGTCATTAAATGTCTTCTTTTCAACATTTCCTTTATCTTCAGGTAAAGAAAAAAGTCTTTGGGGGCCAGATCAGGTGAATAGGGAGGATGTTCCAATACAGCTATTTGTTTACTGACTAAAAACTCCCTCAGAGACAGTGCAGTGCCTTGTAAGCTGGTGCACTGTCATAATGCAGGAGCCAAACATTATTGGTGAAAATAATGGGTCATTTTTGTCTAACTTTGCCATTTGTTATGGGTAAAAAATTCCTGTCATTTTTTTCTTTCTTTTTTTTTTTTTTTTTTTTTTTTGTAGAGACAGAGTCTCACTTTATCACCCTTGGTAGAGTGCCGTGGCGTCACACTGCTCACAGCAACCTCCAGCTCTTGGGCTCAAGTGATTCTCTTGCCTCCGCCTCCCGAGTAGCTGGGACTACAGGCACCCGCCACAGCGCCCGGCTATTTTTTTGTTTTGCAGTTCAGCCGAGGCCGGGCTTGAACCCGCCACCTTCGGTATATGGGGCCGGCGCCCTACTCGCTGAGCCACAGAAGCCGCCCAATTCTGGTCTTTTTGATGATGAAAATCCTTGTTGGTTGCTTTGTCAGTTTATCTGTGCATGGGTGTTTGTATGGGTATTTTTGAGATAAGATTTCCATATGTGGTCCAGGATAGTCTTTTGTGGCCTCAGACTATATCATAGAAACCTCAAACTCCAGCATTGAGGCAATCCTCCTGAATGAGACTCCCATGTGGCTAGGATTACAGGTGCCTGTCACAATACCTAGATAATTTTTCAATTTTTTTTTTTTTTTGCAATTTTTGGCTGGGGCTGGGCTTGAACCCACCACCTCCAGCATATGGGGTCAGCGCCCTACCCCTTTGAGGCACAGGCACTGCCCTAATTTTTCAATTTTTATTACTAACAGGGTCTGAGTCTTGCTCTGCTTATTCTCAAAACTCCCTCCTTCAAGAACTCCATTCATGTCAGCCTGCCAGAGGGATAAGTTTATAAGTGTGACCCACCATGTTTCATCATTTTCTCTGTCTTTCTTTACCTCCATCCTCCCTCCCTTCACTCCTCCCTCACTTTATCTTTCCTTCCTCCAGTTTTCTCTCTCTCATTCACCTGCTCTCTCCATTGTTTCCTTTTTTACCTTTTTTATTTTATTAAGTAACACATGGATCAATCACGAATACCTTTAATCCTGTGTGGAATTCAATGTGTTGATTATTACTACAAATTGGAGTTCTCATATCCTACTAATTTATATAGCTTTCACCTCATTTACTTAATCACCATGTTAACATATTTGTGTTCAATACTTGATAGATTTGACTTTTACCCCTGAAATATGCTTCATAAGTGAGGTCCCATCATTAAGCCTACCTCTCTCAAACCTCACCCTTCCCTTCACTAACTCCTCCCCTTTTCTCCTTCATCCTTGTGATTCTAATATGAAAGTGTGATTATAAATTATTTTTATAGTAGTAATGACTATGTTGGACGTATTTTTTTTGCCATTCCTGAAATACTTTACTAAGAAGAATATTTCCTAGTTCTATGCATGTAAACATAAAATAGGTAAAGTCTTCATGTTTTTGTAATGCTGCATAGTATTCTATGGTATAATGTATACCACAATTTGTTGATCCATCCGTGAGCACTTTGGTTTATCCTAAGTCTTGGCAATTATGAATTGAACTTCAATGTACAATCTGGTGCACATATCTTGGTTGCCAATTGATTTCTGGTCTTTTGGATATACACTTAGTAGAGAAATTGTAGGGTCAGATGTCAGGTATACATTTAGATGTAACATACTAGCTTGCATTTCCACCAACAGTGCAGGAATGTTCCCTTTTCTCCACATCCAAGACACTATCTGTAGTTTTGAGATTTTGCGATGTGGGCTACTCTCAGTGGAATGAGGTGATATCAAAAAGTGGTATTGGTTTGCATTTCTCTGATGATTAAAGAGGATGAGTATTTTCATGTGTCTGTAAACCATGCACCCGTCTTCATCAGAGAAGCTTCTGCTCATGTTTCTTGCCCACAATGAAATAGGATCACGTGTCCTTTTCCTATTAATAAGTTTGAATTCTCTGTGTATTTTTCTTGTTAGACCTTTGTCAGAAATATAACCTGCAAAAATCCTCTCCCATTCTGAGGGCTGTCTACTTTCTTTACTTATTGTGTTCTTGGCTGTGCAGAAGCTTTTTAGTTTGATTAAATCCCAGTAATGTATTTTTCATGTTGCTTCAATTGCCCAGGAGTCCTCCTCAGAAAGTATTCTCCCAGGTCAATTTTTTCATGTGCTTCCCTTGCACTCTCTCTAATAATTTTTATAGTTTCATGTCTTATGTTTAAGTCCGTTAACCAGTGAGAGTCAATTTTTGTTAGAAGAGAAAGATGTGGATCTAGTTTCAGTCTTCTACAACTCAGCAGCCAATTCACCCAACACTTTTTGTTAAATAGGGAATCTTTCCTAGAATTTATATTTTTCTTAGGCTTATCAAAGATCAAGTGATGATAATTGTCTGGATTTATCTCTTGGTTTTCAATACCTATCTGTTTTTGTGCCCAGTTCCATGATGTTTTGATCACTATAGATTTATAGTATAATCTAAAGTGTGATAGTGTGATACCTCCTGACATTTTTTATGTTTTCTGATAAATGTTTTGGCTATTGAAGGTTTTTTCTGTTTCCGTATAAAATGAACTACTAATTCTTCCATATCTTTAAAATATGTCAGAGGTACTTTACTAGGGATTGCACAAGATCTATAGATTGGGAGGTGGAACATAATGATGGAAGGGATAGATGTTTAGCTCACCTCTCCCAAAACAACAGGTGAGAGTGAGTGGGCAAGATCTTTCCCAATATAGAATATTAGAGTAGACAAGAAGTTTGGGGTGTGCAGAAAAGTGTTGGATTACTGGACATGGAATGTAATCCAGAGCTGCTGAGTCTGCCAGTAAAATTTGAGTGCCGCTACTGAAGTGGAGGCAGGCGATGGGGGGGGGCAACCAGCCCCTCCTCCTCAAAAGACTACAATTTCCAGTTTGTGGAGAAACTAGGTATTGTGTGGAAAGATTGGTGAAGTGTGGACTCCTGAGCAGAATTTTTTGGCTAGAAATGGGAGCTGTTTGGAACAGCACCACTGGGACTGGGCAGCTGGAGACACAATCAGGGTAAAAGGATCCAGCCTAGGAAGGACCAAGGAGGACCCTGGGTTGAATATGAATAATTGGAACATATTTTGAACTTTCATAAATGGTGGCTGCCACAGGCAACTTTTCATAAAGACAAGATGTGGCAAATTGAATCTCATCTGCGGGCAGCAATTCTGCCCCCCAAACTGGTCGAGGATACCCCACACTTTATGGTAACTTTTGCAGTGAGAGTTTGCAAAACCTGCCTGTGTAGATTTTTTGAGATATGTGAAATCAAAAGCTCGGCGTTTACTAGGAGGTGGAGAATGATGAAACATGATAGGTGTTTAGCTCACCTCTCCCAGAACGACAACTTTTTAGTTTATTTATTTGTTCATTTTGTTTCAATGTGTCTTGTGTTTTGCTAAATCCTCGGGTTGGCTATTTTGTAACTCCAATTTTTATATTCAATAAGAACAAGATGGGCGGTTCCTGTGGCTCAAAGAAGTAGGACGCTGTCCCCATATACCAGAGGTTGTGGGTTTAATACCAACCCTGGACAAAAACTGCAAAAAAAAAATAATAATAATAATAAAAAGAACAAGGAGGAGTGAGGGATGAATATTGACTGGAGTCAGCTTTCAACAGAAGATCCAGTCCAGAGGGAGTGATAATGGCCAGAAAGAATGCAACAAAGCCAAAGAGTGGGAGCCAAGCTGAAGGAAGGGATAGATAAGTGCATGACTTCTCTGTTGAGGCAAGCTGCATCTCCAAGGAAACAAATTTCAGGTACAGAACTCATCCCATAGAGGACTTGTGTCCATCCCCTCCCCCAAAAGAGTTGCTTGCTTGCTGTGGGATCTCTACTAGTGAACGTTGACCTCAGGGTCTGTTCTATCACCACACCACAGGGACGTGTTTGAACCTGGGATTCCCTCTCTAGGGAGTCCCTGCTGTGAGACTATGAATTCCCTTGTCTGGCAGGAAGTTTGAACAAATACTTTCTCTGCAACCTTGAAATTCCAGTGTGCTCTTCCCCCTTGCCTGATGGTCTAGAAGTCCAACCTCTGCAGAGACTAGAATGTCCACACATCTTTTCTTGGCCTGAGCATTGCATAGATGGTGGCAGCACGGCTAAACTGTATCTGTGAATCCAGTAACAGTGCAGGAAGACACAGATTTGAAGGTATTTGCCTGGCTCTGAGAAAGTGTATCTTAGCAGTGGGTAGAGGCTTGGGTCTCCTTGCAATGGGTGGAGACTCAACAACTGCTGATGTGTGTGAACCCAAGTAGTGTCTCTTCTCACCCAAGGTCAACACTAATATAGTAATCCTCCCAGGGTCTAATTTTGGAGAGTCACCTCCTCCACTCTGTGGTCTGCCAGAGGGAATCAGACATCTCCCTATAGGGATGCCAGAGCTACAGAACAGTGGTGGCAAATGTGTGGTGCCTTATGGAGAAATAAATTTGCTGTATGGATATCCTTAGGTTTAGACTGAGCTCAGGTGGAACACTCCCCAGTTGCCATTGAGTATCTGAGGCAGGCAGGCATCAGCTTCCCCTGATGGCTTGTGACTGGGAAGAACAGACATTGACTTAGTTTGACTTTGGCAGACACAAAGCCCTGGCACATTTGCTTATTGGGCAAAACTGGGCCACAGAGATGGGGCTAACAGAGATTTACAGTGGGGTTACCGGAGACTGGGGCTACCAGAGTGTGGTGGTGAAGGGGAAACAATGTGGAGAAAGAGACATCAGCCCCTTGTTCCAAATATTCTACTAGATGGGCCATTCTGACACCTCAGAGCACCAGAGCAAGCCATGCTTGAGTTACTAGTACACTTCTGCTATCTAGTAGCTGGAGAAGTGTTGACATCCTCAGCTGGAGAGTGGATGCTGATTGGTACAATTGGTTTGGAACTCTTGAACTGGATGAATCAACCAAGGACCCTCCAAGGTGGTACCCTGGTTCTGTTGTAGTGGGAAGGTTTGATTTTTCTCTTCCAGTTTTTGCCTGTGAGAAGTGGGATGTCTTAGGCGCTTGAATTTCTCCACAGCTGATACTTCAACCCAGAGTCACTGATTCATTAGCATTGGACCAAGATCAACTGAATACCAGGCAGAGCCACCTAGACCCATAACACCCAGCAAGTCTCTAGAGTCTCAGGTTGTAGTACTGTACAAGTCCTTTGCAAGGTATATAGGAAAAGTGCAGTCACTAGTCCCAGATCTTTGGTAAAGGGCTTGCCAACCACAATCCCAGAAGCCCACAAGCCTATTTTTCCTTACCTGCTCATCTAGCCTCATGATTAAAAACAATCATGGGGTGGAATCAGTGAGAAAAAATTATCAACATGAATACTCAGAACAGATCAACTCCCCCAAGGAATGAAAAAACAGGCACACCAGAGGGTCCCATTCATAATCACATGGTTGAGAAATCAGAAATTAAATTTAGAATTTGGCTGGAAAATAAGATGAATAAAATGGAAGAAGTGTATTTTATAGACAAGTTTCCTCCTGAATACACATTCTTCTCATCAGCACATGGAACATACTCAAAAATTGATTACAACTTAGGTCCAAAGTTTAACCTCAGCAAATTAAAAAAAAAAAAAAAAACACTATTCTTTGTATTTCATAGACCATTGTGGAATAAAAGTCGATGTCAGCAACAACAGAAATATGCAAACTCACGCAAGGACGTGGATACTAAATAATCTTATGTGAAATGATAGCTGGGTGACAGATGAGATTAAGAATTTACCAAATTTTTTGAACAAAATGACAATTAAGACATGAACTACTAGAACCTCTGGGAAACTACAAATGCAGCCTTAAGAGGGAAATTTGGAAGCACTGCAAGCCTTCCTCAAGAGAATGGAAAGAGAGGAAATCAACAACTTAATGGGACAGCCCAAGCAACAGGAAAAGTAACAACATTCCAACTCCAAACCCAGCAGAAGAAAAGAAATATCCAAAACTAGAGCATAATTAAATGAAATTAAAAAAATTATACAACAGATCAATGAATCAAAAAGTTGTTTTTCTTTTTTTAAACGTCAATAAAATAAATAGACCTTTGGCTAACCAAAGCAGAAATAAAAGAGCAAAATCTCTAATTTCATCAATCAGGAATGACCAAGACGAGATAACCAGAGACTTTGCAGAAATTGAAATAATACTTAGTGAAAATTACAAAAAAGTTATTCTAAGAAATATGAAAATTTGAAGGAAATTGACCAATACTTGGAATTATGTCACCTTCCTCGACTTAGCCAGGAAGAAGTAAACATGTTGAAAATGCCTATATCAAATTCTGAAATAGTATCAACTATGCAAAATATTCCCAAAAAGAAAAGCCCAGGACAAGATGGCTTTACATCAGAATTCTACCAAACCTTTAAAGAAGAACTAGAGCCCATATTACTTAACCTTTTCCAAAACACAGAAAAAGAAGGAATAATTCCCAACACATTCTATGAAGCAAACATCATGCTGGTCCACAAACCAGGAAAAGACCCAACAAGAAAAGAAAAATATACGCCAATATCTCTAATTAATATTGATGCAAAAATATTCAATAAGATCATAGCAAAAGTATCCACCAACACATCAAACAAATTATACACCATGACCTAGTGAATTTTCTACCAGACTCTAAAAGCTGGTTCCATATATGTGAATCTATAATACAATGAATCACAGTAAAATAGTTTTAAAAAACCATATGATTCTCTCAATTGATGCAGAAAATGCTTTTAATAATATCTAGCATCCGTTTATAACCAGAACACTTAATAAAACAGGTTTAAAAAAATAAATACATTATGCCCCACATATGCAGAAATGGATTCATGGTTTAAGTGTATGTTACTTAATAAACAGAGTAAATAAATCTGTAGATTGCTTTGAGAAGTATAGACATTTAACAATGTTGATTCTTCCTAGCCATAAGCATGGTATATTTTTCAATTTGTTAACATCTTCAGCTATTTTCTTTTTCAGAGTTTCATTGTTTTCATTATAGAAATCTTTCACATGTTTTATTATATAGACTTCCAGATATTTCATCTTCTTTTGCACTAGTATAAAGCAATAGAGTCCTTGGGGACACAAATAAAAAACTTCTAGAAGTGATCAAGGAATAAATCAGCATCTCAGGATACAAAATCTCCATTTTTTCCCTTTCCTTCATTCCTTTTTTTCATCTATCAGTCTCCTCTATACCTTAATGGTAACTTCTCTAACAACAAACAAATAAACTATATATACAAGTGATCCCTGAATGTGTAGTCATGATCTCTATAATTAAAATGGGTGAATTGTGGATTGTGTGAGTTATATCTCAATAGAGTTGTTATTTTTAAAACCACAGGTTGTTATCTATGAGGAAAATACAGAAAATCCTTCACCAAAACATAAGCATGGATGAGGATCATAGCTCACACCTATTCCAGCAATTTCAGATGCTGAGGCAGAAAGATCACTGAAAGCTAAGTGGTTTCAGACCAAATTGAGCAACATAGTAAGATCCCACTTGTCCAAAAAATAAGTGCTAAACTACCTGAGCAGTGGTGGAATGGGCCTGTACTCTCAGATGCTCAGAAGCATGAACATAGGAGGATCACTTGAGCTTAGAAGCTTGCATTTCTTTGAGCCATGATGGTACCAATGTATTTTTTGGGGGGAAATGGATATACACAGTATCCAACCTATAACAGAGATACTATGTAGGTGCAGGAAAAGTCCAGTCACATACAAAATATTTTATACACACATCCCAAATGGGATTTATTACCAGGACTTCCAGTCCAGCTCACTATGGAAACATCAACTAATATAACACACTGCATGATAGAACCAATGAGGAAAACAGCACTGTCACCTCAAGAGAAACAGAAAAGGACTTTGACAGAAGCAACATACCTTGTTGATAAAATCTTTTTAAAATGTTAGGTGAGGGGAGGCACTTGTTGCTCAGTGAGGAGGGAATCAACCCCAGATACTGAGGGTGGTGGGTTCAAACCTGGCCCCAGAAGGTGGCCAACTGGAAGCAGCTCCCAAGAAAGGCTCCTGACCAAGGGGAAGGATAACGTCCAGAAAATGCCCAATTGAGCTGAAGACTGGGACTCCAGCCAAGAGAGAAGTGATAACTGCAGGTCACCTCTGCTGAGGCAAGCTGAGACTTCAAAAAAGCAATCTTCAGGTACAAAATTCACCTGAAAGGAAAAGAATCTATCCCTTCCCCCAAGAAAGCTGTGGTCTTTTTTGCTTTCTGTTTCCTTTCCTTCTTTTTTTTTCTCTGCATTTACTCCTGCAAGTTTTCTACAGATGAACAGTGAACTGTGGACCTCTTGTCTCACCCCATGGGAGAGTGCTGTGGGAAGTAGGGAATACTCCCCGGGAAGGAACCCACTGTGACTCTGAACACTCTCTCGCTAGGCAGAAAAATTGAACTAAAGTTTTCCCAGCCATTCTGAACTTGCAGTACGCCCTTCCCCCCTTACTTGATAAACAAGAAGCATAACCTCTACTGAGACTGTGGGAGGATGTTCTTGAGAAGCACCTCCCCTCTCTGTCTGTTAGACCAAGTGCCTCACCTGGCAAAGGACTCCAGTGGCTGCACCAAACCTCCCATTCCCTAACAGCCAGCAGCAGCCAGGCACCCCAGTGCATGACCCTGCCAGGAGTCAGGCTGCATCAGTACCCAGGCCCACCCTACTCCAGAGACACCAGCAGGCATGAGCAACCCTGCCACAGGGTGCACCGCCTAAGAACCCAAGTCCCCCCCACTCCAGGGACACTGATGGGCATGAAGACCCAGCCAAGGACTGCGACACCTTGGCACCCAGGCCCGTCCCACTCCAAGGACGCAGGGTGGCATGAGTGACCCCACTGCAGGCCATGCCACCTCAGCGCCCAGACACACCACCCGACAGCATTGTGGGAGGATGTGAGCGATCCTGGGCAGCGTCACTTCAGCACTCAGGCCCGCGACACTCCGGGGACGCTGGCGGAAGTGAGCGACCTCAACGCTGGCCACACAGACTCAGCACCCAGGCCGGGTCTACTTCAGGGACATTGGCGGGTAGTGCGACCCCACTGCAGGCCATGCAGCCTCAGCACCCAGGCCCGCCCCACTCCAGAGACGCCAGCGGACCTGAGCCACCTCACCATGGGGCATGTGCGCCTTGGCACCCAGGCCCGCCCCAGTCCAGGGATGCTGGCAGGCATAAGAAACCCAGCCCCGGGCTGTGCCAACTTGGCACCCAAGCCTGCTGCACACCAGCATTGCTGGTGGGCATTAGCAAACCAGGAGTGGGACCCAATGGCTCGATATTCAGGCACGACCCACTCCAGGGACACCGATGGGTGTGAGTGACACTGCCACAAGCTGCACGGCCTCAGCACCCAGGCCCGACTCCCCAGCGACACCGGCAGGTGTGAGCAACACTGCCACAGGCCGAGCCACCTGGCACTGAGGCCCACCCCCTGCCTGGAAGTCCAGCAGTTGCACCCAACCCCGTTGTGGGCCAAGCCATACAGACACCCAGGCCAACCCCCCACCAGGGTAGCTGGCATGCACGAGCAACCTCCCTGAGGGTCATGCCACCTATTCAACCATGCCTGCCCCACTTCAGGAACACTGACAGGCATGAGATACCCCGCCGCAGAGCATGCGTGCCTCACCAACCAGTCCCGCCCAACTCTAGGGACTCCTGCTGGCGTAGGCCACCACTCCAAGTGCTGCATCACCTCAGCACCCTGGCTTGCCTCCAACCAGGGTCTCTGGCGGGAGTGAGTATCCCACTGTGGGCAGTGCCACTTTGGCACCTAGGCCCACTCCTCACCAGGGAAACAGGCGGATGTGAACAACCCCTCTGCAGAGCACGTGTGCTTTGGCACCCAGGCCCACCCCATGCTAGGAACTCTGGCAGGTGAGAGGGACCCTACTGCAGGATGCTTCACCTCAGCACCCAGGTCCACCCCACTCCAGAGACACCAGCAGGCATGAATACCATGCCACGGGCACTCAGGTATGCCCCACTCTAGGGAATCCAGCAGGCATGAACGACCCCACCGTGGTCTGTATCACGTTGGAACCCAGGCAGGCCCCACTGTAGAGACTACAGCAGGGTGAGAGACTCAGCCGCAGGCTGTGCCGCCTTGGAACGGAGGCCTGCCACCCAAAGGGCCTCTGGCGTGGTGTGTCGCCTCAGCACCTAGGGCATTCCCACTCCAGGGATTCCAGAAAATGCATGGGAATCTGTTACGGGCCACACCACCAGGACCCCCAAGCCTGCCTCGGATAGGGCTGCACCAACCAGGGGCTCTGGAAGCCGCTCATCCCACGTCCTCCCTCCAGTGCCCTCCCTGCTTCCTCACAGGCCCTTTCCATCTGGCCAGGGACTTGGGAAGTCACACCACCCTGAACCCTCACTCCAACACCTTCGCTACCTCTGTAAGGAGCCCTCCGATCAACCAGAGACTGCAGGAGCCACCCACTCTCATTGCCAAAGCCACTAGGATCCAAGCATTGCCAAAACCATGGGCACCATATCCAGCCCTGCTGCTGGATCAGTGTGTGACGTGCTCCACTCCAGACCTGCTCCCACAGCTAAAACTACCTGGCTGGGGCAGCCCCAGAGGGTCTACACATGGTCAATTCCTACAAATATCCACCAACAATAGCGTGATCCCACCAATGCAGATGGCCAGAGGCAATGGTGAAAAACAATTATGGGGTGGAATCAATGGATAACTCTGGCATAATGAATAATCGCAGTAGATCAAATCCACCAAGGAATGACAAGGCAGACGCCACACAAGATCCCATGCATAAACAAATGGCTGAGATGTCAGGAATCAAATTCAGAATCTGGATAGCAAATAAGATCAACAGAATGGAGGAAAAGATGAAACTAGAATTTCAAGCAGTAATCCAAAATATGTATAAAGAATTCAGCAAATTCAAAGACAAAATGACCAAAGATTTTGACACATTGAGAAAAGACGTTGCGACCCTCAAAGATCTGAGAAACACAGTAGAATCTCTCAGCAATAGAATGGAACAAACAGAAGAAAGGATTTCTGACATTGATGACAAAGCTTTCAAATGCTCCCAAACCTACAAAGAGGAAGTGAAATGGAAGGCAAAAATGGATCATTTTCTCAGACAGCTCTGGGATAACTTGAAGAAAACTAATATTCACCTAACAGGGATGCCTGAAAATGATAAAGTGGCATCACAAGGCTCAGAGATTTTTTCTGAGATTATGAAAGAGAACTTTCATACTGTGTTCTTTATGAGATTATGAAAGAGAACTTTCCAGACATGCCAAGAGATTCTGAAATTCAGACAGTAGACAGTTTCAGAACCCCAGCACGACTCATCCCAACTAATACATCCCCCAGGAACATCATAATTAAATTTACTAAAGTAAATATGAAGGAGAAAATTCTGAAAGCAGCCGGACGTAAGATATCCATTACCTACAAGGTGTAGAATATTAGAATAACTGCAGATATCTCTGATCAAACCTTTCAAGCTAGAAGAAAATGTCATTGACTTACAATTTCCTAAAATCAAATATCTTTCAACACAGGATCCTGTACCCAGCTAAACTGATTTTCATTTATGATAGAGAAATTAAATACTTTAATGACATCCACATGTTGAAGAAATTTGCTGTAGCAAAACCAGCTCTCCAGGGTACTCTTAGACCTATCCTCCATAATGACCACAGTAATGCTCCACTACAAAAGTAAAATCACCCAGAAAGTTTTTATCAAATTCCAACTTCCACTGTGATTAAAGGATTAAAAATATCCACTGGACTTTTAAAGACATATCATTATTTTCAAATAATTTGAATGGTTCAAATTGTCTTTTAAAGAGTCATAGGTTGGCTGACTGGATACAAAAACTCAGGCCAGATATCTCCTGAATATAAGAAACTCATCTTACCTTTAAAGATAAATATAGATTCAATATGAAGGGATGATCATCTATATTCCAGGTAAATGGAAAGCAGAAAAAAAAGGTGTTGCCATCCTATTCACAGATACAATAGGCTTTACACCAAACAAAATAAGGAAAGATAAGGATGAACACTTCATATTTGTTAAAGGTTATATTCAATATGATGGGATTTCAATTATTAATATTTATGCACCCAACCAGAATGTGCCTCAATTTATAAGAGAAATGCTAAAAGACATGAGCAACCTGATTACCTTTGGCTCCATTGTAGTCAGAGATTTTAACACACTTTTAACAGTGCTGGATAGATCCTCCAAAAAGAAATTAAGCAAAGCAATTTTACATTTAAAAGTAACCATTCAACATCAGGGTTAAGCAGACATCTACAGAACATTTCATCCCAACAAATCTGAATATACATTCTTATCAGCCCACGGAACATACTACAAAATTGATCACATCCTAGGTCACAAGTCCCACCTCAGCAAATTTAAAAGAAAAGAAATTATTCCCTGCATCTTCTCAGGCCACCATGGAATAAAAGTTGAACTCAATAACAATAGGAATCTGCATACTCATACAAAAACATGAAAGCTAAATAACCTTATGCAGAAGGATAGATGGGTCACAGACAAGCCTAAGAAGGAAATTACCAAATTTGGGGGACAAAATGATGATGAAGACACTAATTATCAGAACCTCTGGGATACTGCACAGGCAGTCCTAAGAGGAAAATTTATAGCATTTCTTGCCTTCCTCAAGAAAACAGAAAGAGAGGAAGTTAACAACTTAATGGGGCATCTTAAACAATTGGAGAAGGAAGAACATTCCTACCCCAAACCAAGCAGAAGAAAAGATATAACCAAAATTAGAGCAGAATTAAATGAAATTAAATGCAAAAGAATTATACAACAGATAAATAAATCAAAAAGTTGGGTTTTTTTAAGTTCAATAAAATAGATAAACCTTTGGCTAATCTAACCAGGAAAAAAAGAGTAAAATCTCTAATTTCATCAATCAGAAACGGTGAAGACGAAATAACAAGAGACCCCTCAGAAATTAAAAAAATCCTTAATGAATATTACAAGAAACTTTCCTCTCAGAAATATGAAAATCTGAAGGAAATTGATCAATACTTGCAAAGACACCACCTACCAAGAATCAGCCAGAATGAAGTGGAAATGTTGAACAGACCTATACCAAGTTCTGAAACAGCATCAGCTGTACAAAATCTCCCTAAAAAGAAAAGCCCAGGAACATAAGGCTTCACATCAGAATTCTAAAAACCTTTAAAACCTATATTACTAAACCTCTTCCAAAATATAGAAAAAGAAGGAATAATATCCAACACATTCTATGAAGCAAACAACACCTTGACCCCTAAACCAGGGAAAGATCCAACAAGAAATGAAAATCATATGCCAATCTCACTAATGAATATTGATGCAAAAATACTTAACAAGATCCTAACAAACATAATCAAACAACACATCAAACAAATTATACACTGTGACCAGGTGAGCTTTATCCCAGGGTCTCAAGGCTGGTTCAATATACAAAAATCTATAAATGTAATTTAGCACATAAACAAATTAAAAAATAAATACCATATGATTCTCTCAATTGATAGAGAAAAAACTTTTGATGACATCCAGTATCCCTTCATGATCAGTACACTTCAGAAAATTGGTACAGAAGGGACATTTCTTAAAGTAATAGAGGCCATCTACAGCAAACCCACAGCCAATATCATATTGAATGGAGTTAAATTTCCACTTAGATCATGAACCAGGCAATTTTGCCCATTATCTCCACTGCTCCTTAACATTGTAATGGAAATGTTAGCCATTGCAGTTAGGGATGAAAAAGCGATAAAGGGTATTCACACAGGGTCAGAAGAGATTAATTGTTCACTCTTTGCAGATGATATGATTGTATATCAGGAAAATACCAAGGATTATACTACAAAACTTTTAGAAGTGATCAAGGAATACAGAAGTATCTCAGGCTACAAAATCAACACCCATAAATCTGTAGCCTTTATATATGCCAACAATAGCCATACTGAAAAAGCAGTCAAGGATTCTATTCCTTTCACAGTAGTGCCAAAGAAGATGAAATATTTGGGAGCTTACCTAACAAAGGATGTGAAAGATCTCTATAAAGAGAACTATGAAACGTTAAGAAAAGAAATAGCTGAAAACATTAACAAATGGAAAAACATACCATGCTCATGGCTGAGAAGAATCAACATTATTAAAATGTCTGTACTACCCAAAGCAATACATATTTTAATGCAATTCCTATTAAAGCTCCATTGTCATATTTTAAAGACCTTAAAAAAATAATACTTTGTTTTATATGGAATCAGAAAAAACTTCGAATAGCCAAGACATTACTCAGAAATAAAAACAAAGCAAGAGGAATCATGCTACCAGACCTCAGACTGTACTATAAATTGATAGTGATCAAAACAGCATGGTACTGGCACAAAAACAGAGAGGTAGACGTTTGGAACAGAATAGAGAACCAAGAGTTGAATCCAGCCACTTACCATTATTTGATCTTTGACAAGCCAATTAAAAACATTCAGTGGGGAAGACTCCCTATTTAACAAATGGTGCTGGGTGAACTGGCTAGCAACCTGTAAATGAGTTAAACTGGAGCCATATCTTTCATCATTAACTAAGGTAGATTCTCACTGGATTAAAGATTTAAATTTTAGACATGAAACTATAAAAATTCTAGAAGATAGTGAAGGGAAAACTCTTGACAGAATCAGCTTGTGTGAATGTTTTATGGGGAGGACTCCATTGGCAATTGGGGAGTCCTCCTCATAAAACACTATTGGAATGTGATCAAACTAAAAAGCTTCTGCATAGCCAAGAACATAGTAATTATAGCAAGCAGACTGCCCTCAGAATGGGAGAAAACATATGCAGGTTATACCTCTGACAAAGGTTTAATAACCAGAATCCACAGAGAACTGAAATGTATTAACAAGAAAATAACAAGTGATCCCATCTCAGGTTGGGCAAAGGACTTGAAGAGAAACTTCTCTAAAGAAGACAGGTGCATGGCATACAGACACATTAAAAAATGCTCATCATCCTTAATCGTCAGAGAAATGCCACACCTACAGTGCATCTTTGAAGGGTATAGGGGAAACTTACTAAATACAGAATACAAATGTCTTCATACAATGCCTAAGAAAATGCCAAGAAGGCTATGTTAAACAGTTTGTTGAAAATATTTCAGATTGTATATGAAGTCAGCACACTGTGCCCCATGATTACAATAATGTACACAATTATGATTCAATTTTTAAAAAGCAGAAAATATTTCTTATTATATGTGAAACCAGCACATTGTACCCCTTGATTGCACTAATATACTCAGCTATGATTCAATTACAAAAGAGAGAGAGAGAGAGAGAGAGAGTGAGAAAGCTACAAAGTAAAAAAAAAATAAAAAAGAAACAAATAACAAATACCTGGCCCCAGCCAAACTTCAATGACCTCAAAAAAGAATGTTATCTGAGAATGTAAAATCTTCAGGTCAACTAATGGGATTTAAAGGTGAGTGGATACATATAATGTGCTATATTAACATAATAAAATATTTTTCAACAATCAAAAGGAATATAGTGCACACTTATGTAACAATAGGAACTAACTTTAAAATCATCATGATAATGGAACAAGGCCACTTACAAAAGACCACACAGAGCACACCACACAAAACTCAGAAGAAAACATCAACACAAAGCCAATTGTCTTCTATAAGTAGGGGAGAGTTGTGGGGAAGCTTAAAGTGACTGCTAATAGATGTTGACATTCTTTGTATGGAGGGGGAGAAGAAAAAGTTCTAAAATTCCACTGTGATGATAGCTGTACAATTGAGTGACTATACTAAGAAAAACAGAATTGCACACTTTCAAAGGGTGAACTACTTATTTCAATGAAGTTACATGAAGAAGTTTTCCAAAATTTGTGGTAATTAAAAGGCACACAACATAAGAAAGACCCAGGTAATGAAAGTAATTGGGGGATAGTCAACCCTTTCTCCCTGCTCACACACAGGTTACCATGAATTAACATGGAAGGTACATTGTTCTATCCTACCGAAGCTGTCATTTTCTTTTTCCTGGAGACAGATTTTGACTCCTTCATCTTGGTTAGTGTGCACTGATGTAATCACAGCTAACCACAATCTCAAATCTGGAGCTCAACAGATCCTATTGTTTCAGCCTCCTGAGAAACTGGGAGTCTAGGTGCTAATCCACAGTGACCAGTTACTTTGGACCACCTGCTTCTTCCTCCCAGACTGTTAGCATTACAGTTGTGAGCCACCACTCCAGAATTTGAAGTTGGGATATTTTTCAAACTACGGTTGGTGGCTAGTGGTGGTACTTGTCATATTGTCACATTGGGAGGCCCCATCAGGTGAGCTGTCTGAATTTTTGAATTGGAGTCCATCCTGAGAACTAGTGAGTACCACATCGCTGAAAAACAAAAACAGCTGGATTTTATGCAGGGGCATGGAATCCCAGATGAGGGAACAGTTTGGCTTGATGACAACTCTTGAAGTTTGTTGTGAGCTATGATACCAGGCACTCTATCCAGGACAAGAAAATGAGACTCTGTCTCAATACATAAATGGAGAAAACCGTTGGTAGGGAACATACCCTTTATTTTTTACTTTTTGACCACAGATCTAGGGTTGAAAAATTTCCCCTAGATTTGATGTCAACTAAAGAATTTATTCTCTCATAGGGAAATTGTTTTCCTACAACCTCTGTTAATCAACCCCTTTGATTTTATGTAACTCTGACCCATTGATATGCTAGATTCTTGTAGTCTCTTGAGACTGCCCCCACATTGAATTCTTGACTCAGAACAGGCTTATCATATGCACATTAAAAAATCCAGAGTATACCCTCCACCTCTTGTTTTGGAATCCTTCAATCTGGTCCAATATTCCCTTGTCCTAATTAGTCTGAGCCCAGGGACCAGACAACTCTAGTGGATCTCTACCCATCAGATCAACTAGCAATATCCTAATGAACCAATCCCAAACCCGCTTGTCCTGACTCATATCCCCCCATGGAGGTACAATAAATCTCATCCTTTATGTAGTCCCATATTCCATTTGCCTACTCACCTCTCCTCATACTTAGGCTCTCGGAAACTGTGCCTAGCAAATATTATTCCTTTAATTCTTTCCATTATTATTTGTAATGAGACAGACTCTCATTCTGTTTCCCATGCTAGAGTGTCATGGCATCAGCCTAGCACATAGCAACATCCACCTCTTGGGTAGAAGTGTCCTACTACCTCAGTCTCTGGAGTAGCAGAAAATAAATATAAGGGCCACAACCCTTGACAACCATTTCTATTTGAGTATAAAACAGGTATGTGATCAGGTCTGAGATTATGTTTCTGTTGCTCAGGCTTGTCTCTAACCCCTGAGCTCAGGGGATCAGTCCACCTAAGCCTCCAAGAACAATTAATTAAATATTGTAGTCATGTTTGACAACAGTCATTGAGCTCTACTTAAGAAATGACCTTATCAGGGGCTTTGAGGAGTGTCCAATCCTGAGGCCCTGGTGACACATAGGGAATATGTTCAGGCTGTTTTGCATTTCTGTGGTGGCAGATATCACCACAATTATGCACGGATCATTTTTTTGCTTACCAGTTTTCATTAGTGATTGTGTATTAAACATGTCCAACTTAACTCTTCTACTTCGTATGTGGCCAAGTAGCTAAATGTTTGGACAGACCTGGCCCAGAGATCAGGAATGTTGTGATTCCCAGGTAGGCTGGGATTTCCCATGATCATCATAAACAACATCATAAATCCAGCAGTTGTGGATTGCACTACTGAACACTTTGTGTAGTCCTTAACTCTATACTTGAAATGGGTGATTTGTGGAGTGTGTGAATTATATCTGATGAGAGTTGTTATATTTTAGTTTATTTTTTTAACTTAGCAATAATAATATTAATAACAATAATACAAAAAAAAAGTAACATTCACATTATCAGAAAAGAGTATGTCTATCATAGAATGCTTTGACTCTGAGGCTCAGCCTGGAGTCTTCAGTTAACTTCTCCTTATTTTTTTCCCAAAGTGTCAATAATTAGACAACCAAAATTTATAAATAAAAATAAAACATGATTGTAAAATACATACCATGCCAAACCTTGTACACAATAAAAAAGAAGAAAACTTCACAATTATTCTACTTCATTTGGAGACACCTGGTATTAAAATTTTAAAAATATGTTAATACAAATTAAAAACATATTTCACTTATCAATGAGGATGAAATATCCTAAACAACATATAAAAAAGTTAAATTAAAAATTAATATTCGAGTAACGTACTTTTGTCAAAATTAAATCCAATTTATGTTAGAGTTAGTCACTATTTTCTTTTCTTTATTTTTATCTATTACTTTCCCTCCCTCCCTTCTTGTCGATCTGTCTGCTCTCTCCTTCCCAAATGCCCCACTATGTCACTAATTGTCATTAATTGTTCTCATAACAAAGTTGAATACATAGGATTCATGCTTCTCCATGCCTGAGATGCTTCACTAAGAATAATATGTTCCATCTCCACGCAGGTAATAGAAATTCTGCAAAATAACCTTTTTAAATGACTGAATAGTATTCCATGGTATACGTATACAACAGCTGGCCAATCCTCTCCTTGGTTGAGGGACATTTAGGATGTTTCCTTATTTCAGTGATTGTAAATTGAGCTCATAATAACATGTGTAGAACAAGTGTCTTTGTAATCAATTATTTTATTTCCTTCTGGATAGATGCCCAGTAATGGGATTGCAGGATCAAATGGGAGATCTAGGTTGAGTTCTTTGAGGTTTCTCCATACTTCCTTCCAAAAAGGTTGCATTAGTTTGCAGTACCATCGGCAGTGTGAAAATGTTCCTTTGCCTCCACATGCATCTGCACTTTTGAGATTTTGTGATATGGGCCATTCTCACTGGGCTTAGATGATATCTCAGGGTGGTTTTTATTTGCATGTATCTAATAATTAGGGCAGGTGAGCATTTTTCATGTGTTTGCTAGCCATTCGTCTGTATTCTTTAGAGAAGATTGTGTTCATCTCTCTTCTCCATTAATGTATATGATTGCTGGTTTTTTTCTTGTGGATTAATTGAAGTTCGGAATAGATCCTAGTTGTTAAGCCTTTGTCTGATTCAAAATATGAAAATATCATTTCCCATTGGGTAGATTGCCTATTTGCTTTGGTTGTTGTCTCCTTGGCTGTACAGAAGCTTTTCAGTTTAATTAAATCCCATTTGTTTGTTAATGCTGTTGTTGCTATTGCCATGAAAGTCTTCTTTGTAAAGTCTTTCCCCAGGCTGATGTCTTCAGTCTTCCCTATAATTTTTGAGGATTTTTATCATTCCATGCCTTAAATTAAATTTATTTATCCATCATGAATAAATTTTTGTGACTGGAGAAAGTTGTGGGTCCAGTTGCAGTCTTTTACATGTGTATATCCCATTTTGTTAGCATGATTTATTGAATATGGAGTTTTCCCCCCAGTGGATGTTCTTGTTTCATTTATCGAATATGAGATGGTTGTAAATTATAGGTTTCATTTTCTGGTTTTTAATGTGATTCTCAATGTCTATGTCTATTTTTGTGCCATTACCATGCTGCCTTGACAACTATGGCCTTGTAGTACAGCCTAAAATCTGGTATGATAATAACCATGGCTTTGTTTTTATTAATAAGAACTGCCTTAGCTATATGAGTTTTTTTCTGGTTCCATATAAAACACAGAATCATTTTTTCCAAGTCTTGAAAATAGTATATTGGTATTTTAATATGGATGGTGTTGAATCGGTAGATTGCTCTGGGAAGTAAAGACATTTTAAAAATGTTGATTCTTCCAAGCTATGAGCATGGTTCTTCCATTTGTTAAAGTCTTCTGCTATTTCCTTTCTTAGGGTTTCATAATTTTCTTAATAGAGGTCCTTCACCCTTTTGGTTAGGTATATTCTTAAGTATTTCATTTTAATTGGGGCTATGGTGAGGGGAGTTGTGTCCTTAATTAACCTCTCATCATGGCTGTTGTTGGCGTATACAAAGGCAACAGACTTGAGGACATTGATTTAATATCCTGAGACATTGCTATATTTTTTGATGACTTCCAAGAGTCTTGTACTTGAGTCTTTAGGATTTTCTAATTATAAGATCATATCATCAGCAAAAAGGGAGCATTAGACTTCCTCTGCACTCCTTCGGATGCCTTTTATTTTCTTGTCTTGTCTAATTATATTGGCTAGAACTTTCAGCACTAGATTGAATAGTAACGGTGACAGAGGACAACCTTTTCTGTTTCTAGTTCTAAGAGGAAAAGCTTTCAGTTTTACCCCATGCAGTAAAATATTAGCTGTGGATTTGTAATAGATAGGTTCAATCAGTTTAAGAAATGTGCCAACTATGCATATACTCCTCAGTGTTCTAATTACAAAAGGATGCTGTATTTTATAAAGTGCTTTTTCTGTATCTATTGAGATAATCATATGATCTTTGGTTTTGCTTCTGTTGATATGGTGAATAATGTTTATGGACTTGCCTATGTTAAACCAGCCATGCATCCCTGGGATATAACCTACTTGATCATGATGTATGACTTTTTTGATGATAAGCTGTAATCTACTGGATAGGATTTTGTTGAGAATTTTTGAATCTATATTCATTTGTGACAATGGTCCAAAATTCTTTTTAGTTGAGTCTTTTCCTGGTTTTGTTATCAGGGTGATGTTTCTCTTATAGAACATTTTGGGGAAGATTCCTTCCTCCTCCATTTTTTGAATAATTTCTACAGTATAGCAATAAGCTCTTCTTTGAAGGTCTGATAGAATTCTGGTGTGAAACTATTTGGAAAAGTTAATTTTTTGGTTCAGAGATTTTTTTATTTTTCTTTGGTCTTAGTGCTTGAAATTGGTCTGTTCAGGAGATATATCTCATCTGGGGTAAGTCTAGAAAGAGTGTGTGTTTCCAAATATTGATCCATTTCCTTCACATTGTCAAATTACTGGGCCTAAAGATTCTGGTAGTATTCAGAGATAATCTCTTATATCCAATTTACAAAAGATGTACTGTATAACTGAAAGAAAAGTCTAGTAGTATACAATATATATTATAAATGTATCCCAAATAGAATTTATTACTTAGATTGCCAGTCTAGTTGACTACAGGAATATCAACTAACAGAACACAGTACCTTAATAGAATAAACAAGCAAAACCACATGGTTGCATCAAGAGACATGGAAAATTGTTTGGACAGAGGCTACATATCTTCTTGATAAAATACTTTAAAAATCTTTGATGAGAAGGGAAGGTCTTCAGGACCACTAATGGGATTTAGAGAAGATTGTATATATATATATATATATATATATAACATTCCATATTCACACAATGGAATATTTTTAAAGAATCAAAAGGAATAAAGGGCACATTTATATTACAATAGGAATGAACCATAAAATAATTAGGATAAGGGAACAAGAAACACAGAAAGGACCACACAGGAGGCAGAGCATGATGGCAGTCAGGAAGGATGTGTAGCCCATCTCTCCCAAATCATCTAGTGAGAGGGAGGGGGCTCTGGATCTTTCCCCACATGGATGATTGGAGTGGATAGACAGCTGGAGTCATGCAGAGAATTGGTGGATTGCTGTGTTTGAGGTGTAATTCAAAACCAAGAACTTTACTATAGAGGTTTTCCCCCTGCCCAGCCATGCTGGCCAGAGGCGGGCCTTTCCCTCATGGAGGACAGCAGTTCACAATTCACAAAATCTAATTGATGAAAATGTTGGTGAAGTGTGGATTTCTAAGCAGAGTTTGATGGCCAGAAAGGGGTGCCCCTCAGAGGCACAGAGGGCTAGGCAGCCCAAAGGAAAATTGAGGTTAGGGGATTGCGCCTGGGAAACAGACATTTTGAATTGTCCGAAATGGTGGACACCTTTTCCAAGAACATCAGGAGTAATTAAACAGACTGTACTATCCCTGGTGGGGAATACTGGTGAGGTCTGGCTGTTCAGGCTGCACAGGAAAATGGGGCTCAATAGAAAGAAATTACTTGGAAATTGGGGATAAGGTCTCTGCCTATTGCAGTGGCAGGAGCGTCAGCGGCCTGACTGGCTGTAGACAGCCAATCCCCCACAGCAGATTGCAGTTGCCAGTTTGTTGGAGAATGTGGAAAAAGAGTGGAAAGATTTGTGAAGCATGGACTCCTGCACCAAGTTTGGAGATTGGATAGAGTGCCATCTGGAATAGAGCACCTAAAATGGGGCAACAATTAGGAAACAAACTTTTATAGAAACTCCAAAAATGGCCACCGGCCAGGTAGAGTGGTTACCCTGGTAACAATGTAAACTGTGAATCAGGTATAATCCTGGGAAACACAGCACCACCTGGTGTTCAGAAAGTATATTGCATTATAAATTTATTCCTACTAAAGTTGACATCTACCTCATACATATAGATGTATATTTCTATATATATACAAGAATAATATTTTTGAGGTTAGTGTTTTTTGTCATCCTTTTCTTGAAGGAGCTATTCTTAATTTTTTATTTTTTTATTTTATTTTTTATTTTTATTTTTTTCTATTTTTAACTTTATATTTCTTTTTTCTTTCTTCTTTTTTAACGCTTTTATGAACACTACTATTTTTTTCCTTTCTCTCTTCCCCTTATTCCTTTCTTATGGTTTATGAGAGTGCTTATATCAGATTTCTTAGAGTCTTTTCTTTTTCAATTATTTTACAATTATCAATATTTTTATTGTAGATTTTTTTGTTTGTTTATCTTGTTTTGTCTGTATGACTATGTGTTTCTGACTGTGCGTGCATCTGTGGGCTTGTGTGTCTGGTAGACTTTTTATCTGTTTATTAGTTCATTTGGTCTCAATGTGATTGTTGTTCTTCTGAATTCCTGGGTTGGCTATTTTCCCTAACTCCAATTTTCACATCCAACAGGAACAAGGGGGAACAGGGTACAACGGCTGATTGGAGCCAGCTCCCAACTGAGGCTCCAGTCTGGAGGGAGAGATAAGAAAGAACCCAACAAAGCTGAAGGAGGGGAGCTGAACTGAAAGATGAGATAGATAATAGCTTGTTTTCCCTGCTGAGGCAAGCTTTGACCCGAAAGAAACTATTTTCAGTACAGATCTAATCCCAAAGTGGTTGTGTGGCTGTCCCTTTCCCTAAAAGAGCTGCTTGCTTACCGTGTGATCTCTACTGGTGAACAATAAACTGAGGCTCTCATTCCTCACCCCACCAGAGGGAAATGCTGGAAGTTAGGATTCCTTCTTAAGAGACTCCTACTCAGAGTCTAGGAAATCCCTTGTCTTGTAGGATATTTGAACAAATATTTTCCTTTCCACCTTGATCTTTCAGTCTACTCCCCCCCACCTGCCTGGCAGTCTAGAAGTCCAACTCCTCCAGAATCCAGATTGCATTTCTTAGCTAGGACTGGACATTGCATAGGCAGTGGCTGTACAGCTGTACTGTACCTGTGTATCCAGTAAGTATACAGGAAGACATAGATGGAAAGGTGACTCTCCTGGTCCAAAGAAAAAGAGTATCTCAGCAGCAGACAGAGGCTTGGGTTCCTGCACTGTGGGTGGTGGCTTGGAAGCTGCTGAGGTCCACAAACCTGAGAGGAGACAACTCCCACCCAACATCAGCATAAGTAGAGTGATCCTGCTAGGGTCTAAACCTAGAGAGTCATCTCCCAAACTCTGTAGCCTTCCATAGGGAACCAGACCTTGCCCTATTGGGATTCCAGGACTGCAGAACAGCGACAACAAAGGTGCAGTGGCCAAGGGAGAAATTCCGTTGTTGTCTGGATATCCACAGGTTTGGACTGAGCTCAGGTGGAACTTCCTTCAGCTGGCATTGAGCACCTGAGGCAGGCAAACCTCAGCCTCCCCTGCTGGATGATGTTAGACTGTAGTAACCACAAGAGGAGGCAGCAACCTCACTTTGACTCTGGAAGGCACATAGCCCTGGCACATTTGCTCAATGGACAGAAAAGAGCCACAGAGAATGGGTTAACAGAGACTGCCAGTGAGATTACCAGAGACTGGGGTAACCATAGTCTGGTGGTGAAGGGCGACCAAAGTGTGGTAAGAGGCATCAAGCGCCTGGCTCTAAACATCATACTGGATGGGCATTTCTGACTCCTTGGAGCACCAATTCATTTGAATCACACTTGACATTCCAATAGACCCCTAACATCTAGTTGCAGGAGTCCTCTTGAACTCTCCAGCTAGAGAGTGGGGGGCTGTCAGGTACAATTGGTCTGGAAATCTTGAACTGGACACATTATCTGAGGACACTCCAGGGTGGTTCCCAGGTTTTCTGTAGTGGGAAGGTTTGATTGTCCTCTTCCAGATATTAGTGGTAAGTGAAGGGAAGTCCTAGTTGCTTGTAATTCACCAAACCTTAGACTGCAACCCAGGGTTACTGTTTCACTAGGATTAGACAGAGATCAGCTGAATACAAGACAGAGCCACCTAACCCCACTACACCAAGCAGGCCTCTAGAGTCACAGACTGTAGTACTGTATAGGTACTTTGCAAAATTGTAGAGGAAAAGTTTCAGTCACCGGGATCATCTCCTAGGTAAAGGGCTGGTCAACCACAAACACAGAAGTTTCCAGTCCAATTTCACCTGACCTGCTCATCTAGCTAAAGGCTGAAAGACAATCTTGGGGTGGAATTAGCAGAAAAACTCTGGCAACACGAATAAACAGAACAGTTGAAGTCCTCGAAGGAATGACAAACCAGCCAATCCAGAGGATACTATCCACAAACAGATAGCTGAGATGTCTGAAATCGGATTTAGAATTTGGATTGCAAACAAGATCAACAAAATGGAAGTAAAGATGTAGGTAGAAATTGTGTGACTAATTCAGAAGATGTCTCAAGAATTCAACCAAAACAAAGACAAAATGACCAAAGATTTAGAAACATTGAGAGAAGAAATTGCAGCCCTCAAAGATCTGAGAAATACAGTAGAACCCCTCAGTAACAGAATGGAGCAAGCAGAAGAATGGATTTCTGAAACTGAAGACAGAGATTTCAAATCCTCCCCAGTGCTCAAAGAGGAAGAGAAATGGAAGGCAAAAACAGATCATTCTCTCAGAGAGTGCAGGGATAACTTGAAGAAAACCAATATTTATCTTATAGGGATACCTAAAAGCGATGAATTAGCTTCACAAGACACTGAATCCCTTTCTTTTTGAGATTATGAAGGAGAATTTTCCAGACATGACTAGAGACTCTGAAATTCAGATAGCAGACAGTTTCAGAACCCCAGCATGACTCAACTCGAATAAGACATTCCCCAGGCACATCATAGTTAATTTCACTAAAGTTAATATGAAGGAGAAGATTCTGAAAGCAGCCAGACGCAATAAAACGTTTGCTTACAAGGGGAAGAATATCAGAATAACTGCAGATCTCTCTACTCAAACCTCTCAAGCTAGAAGGGTTGTAACAAAATAAGTTACAACCAATGATCCTCTATACAGCCAAAATGAGTTTCATTTATGATGTAGAAATTAAATACTTTAATGACATCTGTATGTTGAAGAAATTTGCCATAACTAAACCAGCTCTCCAGGGCATTCTCACACCTATCCTCCATAATGACCAGCACAAAGCTGCACTACAAATGTAAACTCACTGAGAAAAATTTGACCAAATTCCAAACTCCACAATGGTGAAATGACCAACAATATCCGCTTCACTTTTCAAAGGCTTATCATTATTTTCAATTAATGTGAATGGTTTAAACATCTAAAAAGGCACAGGTTGCCTGACTGGATACAAAAACTTAGACCAGATATCTGCTGCATACAAGAATCTCATCTTGCATTAAAAGATCTATATAGACTCAAGGTGAAGGGATGGTCATCTATATTCCAGGCAAATGGAAAGCAGAAAAAAATCAGGTGTTGCAAACTTATTCACGGATACAACAGGCTTTAACAAAAGTAAGTAAAGATAAGATTGGGCATTTTATATTTGTTAAAGGTAATACTCAAAATGATGAGGTTTCAATTATTAATATTTATGCACCCAAACAGAATGAACTTCAGTTTATAAAAGAAACTCTAACAGACATGAGCATCTTGATCTCATCCAGATCCATAGTAGTCGGAGATTTTAACACTCCTTTAACAGTGTTGGACAGATCCTGCAAAACGAAGCTAAGCAAAGAAATTTTAGATTTAAACTTAACCATACAACACTTGCATTTAACAGAGATCTACAGAACACTTCATCCAAACAAAACTGAATACACATTCCTCTCATTAACCCATGGATCATACTCAAAAATCAATCACATCTTAGGTCACAAGTCTAACCTCAGCAAACGTTAAAAAATATAAATTATCCCTTGCATCTTCTCAGACCATCTTGGAATAAAAGTTGAATTCAATAACAACAAGAATCTGCATATTCAAACAAAAACATGGTAGCTAAACAACCTCATGCTGCAGGACAAATGGGTCATTGATGAGATTAAGCAGGAAATTTCCAAATTTTTGGAACAAAATGACAATGAAGACACAAATTATCAGAACATCTGGGATAATGCAAAGGCAGTCCTTAGGGAGAAATTTATAGCACTACAAGCATTCCTCAAGAGAACAGAAAGAGAAGAAGTTAACAGCTTAATGGAACATCTTAAACAACTGGAAAAGGACAAACATTCCAATGCCAAATCCAGCAGAAGAAACAAAATAACTAAAATTAGAGCAAATTTTGATGAAATTGAAAATAAAAGAATTATACAACAGATCAATAATTCAAAAAGTTTTTTTTTTAAAGGTCAATAAAATATTAAAACCTTTGGTAACTTAATCAGAAAAGAAAGAATAAAATCTCTAATCACATCAATCATAAAAGGTAAAGACAAAATAGCAAGAGAGTCCTCAGAAATTCAAAAAATCCTTAATGAATATTACAAGAAACTTCACTCTCAGAAATATGAAAATCTGAAGGAAATTGACCAATACTTGGAAGCACGTCACCTTCCAAGACTTAGCCACAATGAAGTGGAAACGTTGAACAAGTTGATATCAAGTTCTGAAATAGCATCAACAATACAAAATCTCCCTAAAAGGGAAATCCCTGCACCAGATGGCTTTATGTCAGAATTCTATCAAATCTTTAAAGAGGAACTAGTACCTATATTCCTCGACCTTTTCCAAAATATAGACAAAAAAGGAATACTACACAACACATTCTATGAAGCAAACATCACCTTGATCCCCAAACCAGGAAAAGATACAAGAAAAAAATAAAATTATAGATCAATATTACTAATGAATATTCACACAAAATATTCAATAAGATCTTAGTAAACAGAATCCAGCAATGCATCAAACAAATTATACACCATGACCAAGTGGGTTTTTTCCCAGGACTCAAGGCTGGTTCAATATACATAAATATATAAATGTAATCCAGCACATAAACAAATTAAATAATAAAGACCATATGATTCTCTCAATTGATGCAGAAAAAAGCTTTTGATAATATCCTGCATCCCTTCATGATCATAACACTAAAGAAAATTGGTATTGAAGGGACATTTCTTAAACTTATAGAAGCCATCTACAGCAAACCCATACCCACAGTTAAATTGAAACCATTCCCACTTAACGTCAGGAACCAGGCAAGTTTGCCCATTGTCTCCATTGCTCTTTAACATTGTAATGGAAGTTTTAGCCATTGCAACTACGGAACAAAAGGCAATCAAGGGTATCCACATACGGTCAGAAGAGAACAAACGTTCACTCTTCGCAGATGATATGATTGTATACCTGGAAAACACCAGGGAGTCTAGTATAAAACTTGTAGAAGTGATCAGGCAATACAGCAGTATATCAGGCTACAAAATCAACACTTATAAATCGGTAGCCATACATACACCAACAACCAATACAAAAAAAAAAAAAAAAAAAAAAAAACAGTCAAAGACACTATTCCTATCACAGTAGTGCCAAAGAAGATGAACTATTTGGGAGTCTACCTATCAAAGGATGTAAAAGATCTCTATAAAGAGAACTATGAAACCCTAAGAAAAGAAATTCCTGAACATGTCAACAAATTGAAAAACATACCATGCTTATGGTTGGGAAGAATAAACATTGTTAAAATGTCCATACTACCCAAAGCCATATACAATATTAATGTAATTCCTATTACATTTCCATTGTCATATTTTAAAGATCTCGAAAAAATAATACTTTGTATTATATGAAATCAGAAAAAAAAAAAAAAACCTTGAATAGTCAAGACATTATTTAGAAATAAAAACAAAGCAGGAGGAATCATGCTACCAGACCTGAGACCGTACTATAAATCAATAGTGATCAAAACAGCATGCTACTGGCACAAAAACAGAGATGTAGATGAGTGAAACAGAATAGAAAACCAGGAGATGAACCCAACTACTTACTGCTATTTGATCTTCGACAAGCCAATTAAAAACATTCAGTGGGGAAAAGACTCCCTTTTTAACAAATGGTGCTGGGAGACCTGGCTGGCGACCTGTAGAAGACTCCAATTGGATCCACACCTTTCCCCACTAATGAAGATACACTCACATTGGATTAAAAATTTAAACTTAAGATATGAAACTATAAAAATACTAGAAAGTGCAGAGAATACTCTTGAAATAATTGGCCTGGGTGAATACTTTATGAGGAGGACCCCCTAGGCAATGGAAGCAGTATCAAAAATACACTACTGGGAACTGATGAAACTAAAAACTTCTGCATGGCCAAGAACACAGTAAGTATAGCAAGCAGACAGCCCTCAGAATGGGAGAAAATATTTGCAGGTTATGACTCTGAGAAAGGTTGAATAGCCATAATCCACGGAGAACTCAAACATATTAGCAAGAAAAGAACAAGCTATCACATCTCAGGATGGGCAAAGTATCTGAAGAAAAATTTCTCTAAACAAGACAGGTGTTCAGCCTACAAACACATGAAAGAATGCTCAGCATTCTTAATCATCAGGGAAATGCAAATCAAAACTACCTTGAGATATTATTTAACTCCAGTGAGATTAGCCCACATAACAAAATCCCCAAACCAGAGATGTTTGTGTGGATGTGGAGAAAAGGGAACAATTCTACATTGCTGGTGGGAATGCAAACTAATATATTCCTTTTGGAAAAACGTTTTGAGAGTACTCAGAGATCTAAAAATAGACCTGCAATTTTATCCTACAATTACTTTACTTGGTATATACACAGAAGCCCCAAATCACATTATAACAAAGATATCTGTACTAGATTTTTATTGCAGCCCAATTGATAATTGCTAAGTCATGGAAGAAGCCCAAGTGCCCATCGATCCATGAATGGATTAATAAATTGTGGTACATGTACACCATGGAATATTTTGCAGCCTTAAAGAAAGATGGTGACTTTACCTCTTTCATATTTACATATATGGAACTGGAACACATTCTTCTTAGCAAAGTATCTCAAGAATGGAAGAAAAAGTATCCAATGTTCTCAGCCCTACTATGAAGGTAATTTATAGCTTGCATATAAATTCTATAACCCAATTATAGCACAAGAAGATGAGGAAAGGGGTAAAAGAGGGTTGGGCAGGGGAGGGTGTGTGGAGAGAGGGTAAATTGTGGGCTCACACTTATGGTGTACCTTAGAAGGGTCAGGTGAAACCTACTAAATTCAGAACACAAATA
>CAUYON010136991.1:0-30941 GCA_963573935.1 Arctocebus calabarensis | reverse complement strand
TGCTGTGGCATCACAGCTCACAGCAACCTCCAATTCCTGGGCTCAAGCGAGTCTCCTGCCTCTGCCTCCCAAGTAGCTGGGACTACAGGCGCCCGCCACAACGCCTGGCCATTTTTTGGGTGCAGCCGTCATTGTTGTTTGGCGGGCCCGGGCTGGATTTGAACCCGCAAGCTCAAGTGTACGTGGCTGGTGCCTTAGCCCGCTGAGCCACAGGCGCTGAGCCATGAGATTTTTTTGTGTGTGGAACTTGACTGCACAGTTCTCAAGCGTGAACTCTAGACGACAGCACTGTCAAACTATCACATAAAATAAACGTGTACGCTCTTGCTGTATGCACACATGGCTTCAGTTTTACAACAGTGTGTGATCTTTGAAGTGCAGTCATTTGAATTAACACCATCAGATGTTACATGTGCTCGGGGTGTCTTGTCAAGGCAGCGATTATCAATATCTTTTGTTTGTTTTTTAAGACAGAGTCTTACTTTGTCACCCTCAATAGAGTGCTGTGGCATCATAGCTTACAGCAACCTCCAACTCTTGGGCTTAAGCGGTTCTCTTGCCTCAGCCTCCCAAGTAGCTGGGACTACAGGCTCCCACCACAATGCCCACCTATTTTTAGAGACAGGGTCTTGCTTTTGCCTAGGCTGGTCTCCAACTGCTGAGCTCAGGCCATCCACCCGCCTCGGCCTCCCAGAGTTTAAGAGCCACAGCACCTGACCTTGTCAATAGTATTTCAACCTACCATTGCAATATTAGGCATTTAATGTTATTTAGAGTCAGGTAAGTGTTCATATTTGATTATTAAGAGCACTTCCACACCCCAGCGGCACCTCACGTGTCACCTGCCAAGCTTTACAATCAGCCAACTCCTTACCCTGCATCGACAGCCAGGATGTGAAAGGGCTCAAACCTTGCTTTCTATTTTCCTGTCAATGAATTTGCCTAATAAAAGTAAATATAGTTCCTTATATATTTTTTAAATCTACAACATCTCAAAAGAAAATGGAACCCCCCAAAAGAAAAATTAGGGATGAAGGAAGATTGTTTAAGGAAAAGTGGACAAATCACTACTTTTTGTATTGAGGCAAATAGTAAGGCACTGCTTAATTTGTAGGGAATTTGTACGAGTTTTCTAAGTCTATGGATTGAAAAAGGCATTATACGCAAAAGCATACTGCCAAATTCAACATGTAGGAAAGATTGTGTCACAAGGCCAAATTACAGAACTGGAAAAAAGTCTGTCTTCTCAACAAACACGTTTTTTGAAAGTTACAAATCAGACTTACATTATAAAAGGCCGTTATGGAAGGCTGGGCATGGTGGCTCACACCTATACTTCTAGCACTCTAGGAGGTCAAGGCAGCTGGATTGCCTGAGCTCATAGGTTCAAGACCAGCCTGAGCCAGAGCGAGACCTTGTGTCTAAAAATAGTCGGGCATTGTGGCAGGCACCTGTAGTCCACTTTACCCAGGGTGACAAAGTCAGACTCTGTCTCAAAAATAAATAAATAAATAAATAAATAATAAATAAAAGCTAGTTATGTGGTAGCACATTTAACAGCAAAAAAATCAAAACCATTTACTGATGGTGAGTTTATTAAGCCATGTACAGAAAGCATGATGGATATAATTTGCCCTGAAAAAAGGGGGATATTTCTAAATTCAGTTTGTTGCAGCAAACTATACCCAAGAGAATTGAAGAAATTGGAAAATCTGTCAAAATAAGTTTGGAGAGTAAAGCTGTTAATTTTAAATTTTATGATTTGGAGATGGAAGACAGCTCTGATGCTACAAATATGGTTCCATTTGCCAATTTTATCAGAGGTATTAATGACAAATACAAAGTCACTGAAGAAGTGGCATCTTTAGTGCCATTTTTAAAAAGACACAAGTAAGTCAAGAGACTTACATGAAGCAGTAAAACAACAACAACAACAAAAAAAACTCCTTTACTTTGTTCATTGTTAACATATCTGGCATAGGGTGGCGCCTGTGGCTCAGAGAGTAGGGCGCCGGCCCCATATGCCAGAGGTGGCGGGTTCAAATCCAGCCTTGGCCAAAAACTGAAGAAAAAAAAAAAAACATATCTGGCATAGTTACTGATGATGCCTCAGTGATGGTAAGGTAAAAGAGGTTCCTTGTAAATTTATTTCATTTTATTTTATTTTATATTTGGGGGCAGATTCTCCCTCTGCCACCCTGGGTAGAGTGCTGTGGTGTCACAGCTCACAGCAACCGTAAACTCTTGAGCTTGAACAGTCCTCTTGCTCAGCCTCCAGAGTAGCTGGAACTACAGGTGCCCATCACAACGCCTAGTTTTTTTTTTTTTTTCGATTTTTAGTAAAGATGGGGTCTGTCTCGCTCTTGCTCAGTCTGATCTTGAATTCCTGAGCTCAAGAAACCCACCTGCCTCAGGCTCACAGAATGCTAGGATTACAGGCATGAGGCCCCTTGCCCAACCTTAAAAGTATTGATGCTGACTATGGTAACAACATTCACTTTTCAGAGGTAAGATAGCTAAGTCAAGGCCAAATGTGGAAAAGATTTTATGATTTGTGACATGTGATCAAGTCGTTGATGGTATCAAAACCCAAATTTGTGTCAGAATTTGATGGTGAAAAGTGGCTTACACATTTAGCATTTTTAGTGGATTTAACCACTAATTTAAATGAGTTAAATGTGCATCTTCAAATGAAAACCATATTCATACCATGTTTCAAACCATGGTAGCATTCCATATGAAACAAATTACGGCAAACTCAAATTAAGGCAAACAATTTTATGCGGCTCGGTGCCTGTGGCTCAGCGGGCTAAGGCACCAGCCACGTACACCTGAGCTGGCGGGTTCAAATCCAGCCCGGGCCCGCCAAACAACAATGATGGCTGCACCCAAAAAATGGCTGGGCATTGTGGTGGGCTCCTATAGTCCCAGCTACTTGGGAGGCAGAGGCAGGAGACTCGCTTGAGCCCAGGAATTGGAGGTTGCTGTGAGCTGTGATGCCATAGCACTCTATCCAGGGTGACAGCTTGAGGCTCTGTCTCAAAAACAAAACAAAACAATTTTATGCATTTCAATATGGTGGCTTTTTTTTCTCTTTTTTTGCAGTTTTTGGCCAGCGCTGGGTTTGAACCCGCCACCTCCGGCATATGGGGCTGGTGCCCTACTCCTTTGAGCCACAGGTGCTGCCCAAAGAAACTAGCTTTTTGTTTTGTTTTGTTTGTTGCGGTTTTTGGCCGGGGCTGAGTTTGAACCCGCCACCTTTGGCATATGGGGCCGGCGCCCTACTCCTTGAGCTACAGGCACCGCCAATATGTTGGCTAAACACAGTCCTGTACACAGGGAAAAATATGCAGCTTTATTTGACAATTTGATATAGGAATTAGAAAACAGATTTTAAGACTTCCAGGAAAGTAATCAATATTTTGGTGCATTTGCCTCTCCATTTTCAGTTATAAGTATGTTACCTGCCAATTTTCAAATGGAATGCATAGAGCTGCAATCTGACATAGAACTTGTCTCTTTTCTGGACTTTCACAGGTCCTCTCTTCCCAGAGACAAATATCACTTGCTTCGCAATCACACCTTGTTAATGGCATTGCTTTTTGGCAGCACCTACTTTTGTGAGCAACTATTTTCAAGAATGAAACTTATTAAGAGTAAAATTAGAACAAAAATATCTGATGAGGACCTTGAGAACTCACTGAGAATTGCAACTACTTTCTTCAAACCAAATACTGATGCATTAGTTTCTCAGATACAGTGTCCAAAATCCCACTAGTTTTACATAGCTCACTTTACTTTTACTTTTATAATAAAAAATACCAAAAAAAGACATTTGAGTATAGCTATGTACATGTTCTTTTCTTCTTCTTTTTTTTTTTTTTAGAGACAGAGTCTCACTTTATCGCCCTCAGTAGAGTGCAGGGGTGTCACAGGTCACAGCAACCTCCAACTCCTGGACTTAGGCAGTTCTCTTGCCTCAGCCTCCTGAGTAGCTGGGAGTATAGGCACCTGCCACAACGCCCGGCTATTTTTCAAGGCCGGGTTTGAACTCGCCACCTTCCGTATATGGGGCCAGCGCCCTCCTTGATGAGCCACAGGCACCGCCCCTGATGAATAATATTTTAATCACAAGTAATGTCAGTATTCTATATGTACTTACTCAGCTATGTGAAGTTAAAAGAAGTGAGCTCTCCATCCCCACACAGATACTATGAATATTTTCCAATCTCAAACTGTAGTTCCCATGGTGGTTTTTAGATCTAAATACAAGTGCAAAGGAAATGTCCATGTTTCAAAATCTGTTTAACTGAAGGATTGCAAAGCTTCCACCAATGTTTCACCAGAAAGCAACTTACTGCAATCAAGTCACATGCTGGGAAATATCAAGACAAACAGGTAGTGGAGTTCTACAAATGCCTTTCAAGTGGGGAATATAATGAGCTGAAATCTTATCTTTGGGATTGACATCAGTACTTGACCTACATGAAAAAACATTTCAAAAAATGAAAAACAAGGCTCGGCACCTGTGGCTCAACGGGCTAAGGTGCCAGCCACGTACACCTGAGCTGGCGGGTTCGAATCCAGCCCTGGCCCGCCAAACAACAATGACGGCTGCAACCAAAAAACGGCCGGGTGTTGTGGCGGGCGCCTGTAGTTCCAGCTACTTGGGAGGCGGAAGCAAGAGACTCACTTGAGCCCAGGATTTGGAGGTTGCTGTGAGCTGTGATGCCATAGCACTCTATCCAGGGTGACAGCCTGAGGCTTTGTCTCAAAAAAAAAAAAAGAAAAACGAAATATTATCACAGATTAAGAGATGATATGTAAGAGCTATTGATGATAGAAACACTTCACAGCTATAAATATTAACTCCAACTGTATCATGGACCTAAATATAAAACAAAACTAAAAAACTTTTATTTAGTTAGAGACAAGGTTTTGCTCAGCCACCCAGGCCAGAGCGCAGTGATGCTCTCATAGTTCACTGTGACCTTGGACTCCTAGCCTCAAGTGATCCTCCCACTTCAGCTTTCTGAGTAGCTGGAACTGTAGGTGAGCACCACCACGCCTGGGTAAGTTTTCTGGTTTTTGTAGAGATGGAGTCTTGCTACATTGCCCAGGCTAGTTTCAAGCTTCTAGGCTCAAGTGTTCCTCCACACCTGGCTTGTGGAAAACATAGGAGAAAAAAAATCTTCAAGACCTGTGCATGTTTAAAGTGTGATCCATAAGAGAAAAAAGTGGCACATTGGACTTAATCAATATTTAAAACTTGCTCAGCCAAAGACTCTATTAAGAGAATGAAAAGACATCCTACAGTCTGGAAAAAATATGTGCAAAGGACTGTCCAAAACACACCTCTCAAAACAATCAGCCCAAATTCTCATAAGGAACCTAATTTCTGCCTTCTGAATATAAAATGGAAAGCAATATAGCTATTTTCCACACTTGTACTTCCATTTGAGGACTCAGGCACGCTAGGAGGTAGGTGATAATAAACATTTAATAAATGTTTCCGATTAAATTTTAGTGTTTAATAAATGTTGTAAGCATTTTAGCTCATTTCATCAGAACAACTCAAGAGGTAAATATTAATACAGTTAGTATCTACAAAATATGTAAGTCGAAGCCCAGAAAGCTTAGGAAATTTGCTCACAGAAAGCATGTGATAAGCTAGTTAACGTGAGTCAAGCTATGAAAGTTCACTTCGACAGAACGAGCCTGTGTCAGAGTATTTCGGCAACAGAAAGGAACGCAGTAAAAGCCTTGCACTGGTGAGCCCTGGTGACTTTCTGAAGTAGGGGCAGAAATGGAGCGCTGGGACAGGCACGTAAACACACCCACATCACTGGCAGATTCTCTATTCTTCTATGCTTAGAACACTAGGTGGCGATAGATCTCAGGCACGTACAATTACGGTTAACTCACTGCACTTGAAGAGACTGGCAAACGTGCAGAATTTTAAAGGGATTTGTACTCTAATGTTAACATATTAAAAAAAAACACACTTCTGTCACTTCATTTTATATACACACATATATAGTGCACCAATTTCTAAACCACTAAGGAGCTGGCGCTACCACCATCAAATGATTCAAGCAATTGGTGCTTAGTAAACTTTTTTTTTTTTTTTTTGAGACAGAGCCTCAAGCTGTCACCCTGGATAGAGTGCCACGGCATCACAGCTCACAGCAACCTCCTGGGCTCAAGCGAGTCTCCTGCCTCCGCCTCCCAAGTAGCTGGGACTACGGGCTCCTGCCACAATGCCCGGCCAGTTTTTGGTCGCAGTCATTGTTGTTTGGCGGGCCTGGGCTGGATTCAAACCCGCCAGCTTAGGTGTACGTGGCTGGTGCCTTAGCCCGTTGAGCCACAGGCGCTGAGCCTAGTAAACTTTTTTTTTTTTAATAATTTTATTGAATCATAATTATGTACATTGGCACAATCACAGGGCACGATTCATATACATTCAGAAATATTTTGATCATACTGTTACAGATATCCTTCATGGCATTTCCTTGATCACTATATAAAGACATTAATACTCTACCTTTAATAAGTTTTGCCAGTACCCTGCTAAGATACACCTTAGGTGTGTTCCCACTAATTGCCCTCCCTCTACCCATCCTCCCCCCACCCCTCCCCTCCCATCGAACAAAAAACCTAGAGGGAAATATACTAAGATGGTGATAATGACTACTAGAATTTCCTTTTTTTCCCAGTTTTTAAAACATTCAGTATTGTGATGTAACATTTGTAATTTCAAAAAGTATTTACATAAAAGAACATATCAAGGATGGAAAATAATATTGCTGGAAAAAACACGTCGACATTAATTCTAGGAAATAAGAGGTGCCCACCTAAAAACTGCCGTCTTTTTTCTCACATGTTTTGGGTATCTTTCCTCAGACTTTGTTCAAAATTTTTTCCTTTAGTGATTTAGGTGACTGTGATAGCATCTTTCACTGTTATCTAAAAATAGGGCATGGGTGTGTAAATTTATGAGCTGAAATGCAAAACTAGCACAGGGTGTCTAAATTAGAGCACTAAATCATTTAGTATACTCTAGTATAAAAATACATTTTAAGCATTGATATCTACATGTTTGTCTACACATATCTTTTTAATTCACCATCTTTATTCCTTTCACAGTCAAGAAATGTGAAATCATAAACTTTTTCACATTCTTACATATGCTAAATCACCTCTTAAGAGCTTATTATTGTTGGGCAAAAGCCCTCCTCCACTACAGGCATCCAGATCCTTCTTTGAATAAGAATAGACCGGAGAATCAGCAGTTCTCAATTTTCTTTCCACCCCAGCCTGTCTGAAGGGTTCAACAACTCTCTACAGCAGTGGGGAAGTCTGAAAACATCCCCAAAGTGACTGATAGATTGCCCTAGAAGTTGTTTCCCTACTTGGTACCCTCCCCTGCACTACTGAGGACTTGGGTGTTCCACACAGCTCTTAAGACCTGCCACTTTAGGTATAAGAAAATTACATACAACCCAGTGACCTGACAGGTATCTGATAGTGTCATTTTAACATGCTTAAAAAAGAAAGACCAAAAGTTACTATACATCTTCACTTGTTGGAACATGCAAGGTTCAAATAACAATTTGTGTACTGATGATAGCAAAGATTTTCTAACTGTTCATATGGCAGATGGCATCTCGAACCTGGAAGTGTCTTCTAATCAAGGAAGTAAGCAAAGGAAGAAAAGTTTGGAATAAGTCAAAGGAATCACTCCTAACGTCTGAAGGACAGCTTGAATGTATGATTAAAGGATTGAAGATTTGTTTAAGTCAACTTGCCAGACAACAGAAAAAGGAATCCAAAGATTGACAAATGGAGATGTGATGCTATGCGATCCCCAATTTTCTCTCCAGAATATCTATTCGTAACAGGTTTGACACATCTATGTAAGTGGTATTTTTGTACTGAAGAACTCCATAATAATAACCAACTAACTACTAAAAAAAGCCTTGGACATATGCCATAGTACAATCATAAATATAAGTCAAATATGCTGGCTCAGCATGGTGACTGACAAGAATTGCCAAGCGTCTTATTTACAGATAAGTGTCCATATGTCTTTGTCCATTTATTGTGGACAAATTCCACAGCATACATGCAAAGTCATGTGAAAACTTCTCACAATTAGGAAATAGAATTTGAAAACTTCCTTGGAAAATAAGTGTTGTCCGATCCAAATATGAGCCTACATTACATCATCTTTAATAAGAATGCAAGGTATGGTACTAAGCTGATTTGGGGACTTCAAAATTAGGATTACTTATATGAAAAAAATGTGTAACTGCAATTATCTACAAACCAGAAAACATTGTTAATTAATAAATGCTGATTGTGAACTGTATGTTTTATAGTGAGATGACCCTTAAATAGCACAAAACATAACAGTGATGCAGGCATTTAGTGTTTGAACAAAAACAAAACAAAACAAAACAAAAACTAACTGAGTGTAAAAGTTGCTGTCCTCTGTACTTACAGATGCTACCAGTGCTGGGTCAGAATACATCTCTATCACTTTTCCTGAAGATATTACTGCTGTAACCACTCATGGAAAAAGCTGACAAAAAAATTTGGTAGGCATCAATTTCTTCTGAAATCAATCATAAAAACACATCGTCCATTGTTGTCCTGACTTGCTGATAGCACTATCTACTAGCAAACATATTCTCAAAGTTCCCAACATGGGCTATCACTGTAAAACCTAACACTTGGGTCAGTGAGCAAACCAACAAGTAAAAGAAGTGAACAGAAAAATCTCAATTTTCTACGATGCTCACATCTGAAGTGGTTGCTGTAAATAATATGAAGATAAGACAAGTGGTTACACAGAGTTGGGATGGATACACATTTGTTGAATGAATATGTCCCTTTCATCCTCGTTCTATACCCATGTGTCAAAGCATCAAAACAATTTAATGTGTGGCAGTTTCTGTTGTGTCTCGAACTTTACATATAAGTTTATCATGAGGGTTAAAAAAAACCTGTTTGGCTTGACTCACCATGAATCACAGCCAGGAGGTCATCTTGTTGTGTATCAGCAACTATGTTTTCACTACAGCTATGTGACCTGAAGTGGCAGCAGCAGAGGTACCAAAATAGAAGAGGCAGGAGCCTTCTCCTGGCTTCTCGGCCGCAGATGGGCTTTTCCAGCCCATTTGGGCAACTGAGCAAGAGCCAACCGCAGAGGAGAGAGAGAACCAAGCCCACAGCTCCGCTGAGAAAGGCTGCAGGCCCACCACTCCGTCCCTGCCCTCCCGGGGAACCCGGGGAAGCAAGAACACCGAGGGCAGGTTTAAGAAACAGCGTGGAGGAAACACAGCACCACAGGGGTCATGACCAGCCCGGTGTGGAGCAGAAAACAGCTGTGACCGTGAGGGACAGATCTCAGGAAGGTCTGGGCGCCAAGACTCTCCATCCACCGCGGGGCTCCGGGAGCGGCCCCCAGCCGGGACCTGCCCCTGCTCGCACCTCACCTGTCGGGTGCCCCCTGGCCCTGCCCGCGCCCCTGCCCCGCCCCGGGCCGCCCTTCTAGTCCGAGCCCCGCTGGCACGTCTCTAGGGACCGGGAGCCGGGTCAGCGTGGGCAGGGGGCCCATGCCCGCTCCGCCACCTCAGGCCGGGCCCCGGCACTCACTTTCTGAATCCGCTTCAGCGCCATGGGTCAGGGAGCGCGGTGGGGACACCGGCCGGCGGGGGGCGGCTGCAGGGATCGGGGCGGGGGGCGTCGCGGGCTCGGCTCGCTGGCTGCTCGGCTGGCTCAGCCCGGTGGGTGCCCGGCTCGCCGCTGGCTGGCTCGCTCCGGGCGCCGGTGCCTGCTCCGTGTGCGCCCGAGCGCGAGTGTGCGCGAGTGTGCGGGCGGGGACGCCGGCGAGACTCTTTTGTTTCCGCTTTTGCTTCTGGGAAGGAGCCTGCGCCCTCCCCGCCGCGCCCCGCCCCGCCTGGCACACTGGGAAGTGTAGTTCCCGCCCGTCCTCGGCCGCGGGCCCCGGGCGCTGGCGACTGACCAGTCGCTGACCTCGGCCGGGCAGTCTGGGATGACAGCTGTCGAGGTCTGGAGCTGGCCTCCGCAGTTTGATTTATTGCAATTTACTGAACCTGCGGCTGCACATCCGTAAAATGGGGTCACAATGACCTCCTAGCGCACTGAAAGGCATTTCTAAATCTTCACAAGTTAATCGTTACTTACCCCACAGATGCTACAGCTGAACTTGTTATTTTTACCTTTACAGACTTCACCATCTCCTCTTAAACAGATGCATTGCCTGCATTTCTCATCCTGCACACGCACAGACGTGTACCTATTAAGAATCCCTACTCACCTCCTTAGTTCTTATTTCAGAGGAAAAAGTGCCTCCTCTGCCCAATATTCAAATCTTGCCCTGCCTGTCGGCAGGTGTGTCCCTCCTCATAAATTTCCGCCTTTTAACACTGAATTCTGAGCTTCATTTCCACCCTTAGCTCCTTCCATTCCTCAAACAGTCCCGTCTCAATAGCCTACTAAGGATCCACACTCCCTCAATTCCTATGCACTATGTACCCATTAAAACTTGACTTCTGCTGAGCTCCTAATTACCAAATTCAGTTCACTTCTTTTTCTTTGGGGGGGGGGTGAGGGTGGGGAGACAGAACCTCATTCTGTCACCGGGGTAGAGTGTTGTGGCATCATAGCGCACAACAACCTCAAAATCTTGGGCTTCAGCAATCCTCTTGCCTCAGCCTCCTGAGTAGCTGGGACTACTGGCGCCCGCCATAGGGCCCTGCTAGTTTTTCTATTTCTAGTAGAGATAGGGTCTTACTCTTACTCAAGGTCTTTAACCCCTGACCTCAAGGGATCCTCGAGCCTCAGCCTCTCAGCGTGCTAGCATTACCGGCGTGAGCCACCGTGACCCGCCCTTCAATTCCTTTCTTTTGTTTGCTTGTTTTTTTGTTTGTTTTTTGCAGTTCTGCGGAGGCCCGGTTTGAACCCACCACCTTCGGTATATGGGGCCGGCGCCCTACTCGCTGAACCACAGGCGCTGTCCCCTTCAATTCATTTTTTATCCTGCGCAGCATTTTTGAACCATCTGATTGCTAGCCGCCCTTGGACTTTTCAAAACATTCAGCACCGCTGGCTTTCACAGCCCCAAGGCAGTGGGGTCTTCTCTGTTTTCTTTTTTCTGTCACTAGCTCCTCTTCTCAAGCGTTGGAGTGCCCCAGAGTTCTAAGCCTTGTCCTATCACCATCAATATCTTTCTAGGAGGTAGATTTCCTGTCCTTGTCTGAAGTGGGAGCAGCCTTGCGTAGTCTGAGAAACACCAGCTTTAAAGACTGACCATTATCCTTCTGACTCCTACCAACCGGGTGACTTTGGCCAAGCCACTTAAATTCTCTAAAGGGCCTCGCGCGGTGGCTTGTAATTCTAGCTCTCCAGGAGGCCGAGGCAGGTGGATTGCTTGAGCTCAGGAGTTTGAGACCAGCCTGAGTTAGAGCAAGACCCCGTCTCTAAAAATAGCTAGGCTCCACAGCCAGTGCTTGTAGTCCCAGCTACTTGGGAGGCTGAGGCAAGAGGGTCTCTTGAGCCCAAGATGTGCAGTTGCTGTGAACTGTGTTATCAGGGCACTGTACCAAAGGTGACAAAGTGAGAGTCTGTCTCAAAAAATAAAATAAAAAAATAAAGTCTCTAACCCCCAATTTCCTCATCTATCAGCAGAGATGATTGTCCTTAGATGTACTATGGTAAGAATTAGCTGGCATTAAAGGAGTGGGGAAAATATCCAGCCATATATGTCTCTATTTTTTATATTACCTGGCTGGATACTTTCTGGGAAGCGCTGGTATATAATGTTTCAGTATAGTAACTAATAAGTTGAAAGTACTCTACAAATATTGTTTCCTTACCCTATTTTATCTATGCAGTGATGTTTATAAAATCTCTCTTTCCAGCCCATGATGACTATGAAATCTCTCTTTCCAGCCCAAACTCTCACTTTAGTTTCAGTTTTATATTTCCAAAGCCTACTGGACATGTTTGCCTTCTTTCCCCTTGGCCAGCAGGCAGAGTCAGTTACTGAAAGGTGAAGGTGAGGGGAAGCTTATCAGGAAGCCCAAAACAATAGCTACCATAACATCCCAGAGACTTACAAAGAGCAAGGAACAAAAGTCCACTTCTGTAACTTTAAAGAAAAACGGAGTGTGGAGTAGTGAAAGAATAATAGAAAAAAATTAATGAGACCTAAAACTTAACTGGGAAGTCCAGCCCAATTAAGACATATCTGGAGCCTGCAGCTTACTTTACTTTTTGTGCATTACTGCTTCTCTCTGCACGTTGACCTACCGTCCTTTCCCCAATTACGCCTCAGCCTCTCTTATACCCAGTTTGAGCTTGCCATAGCCATTACTCTATTTTGTGATGACCTTCCTGTTGCTAAATGACCAAGACTTTACCTTCCCCAAAAGGAAGAACCTCACTGATGCAACTCCAGTCTGTAAGTTGTCAGCTAGTGAACAAATTACGGATTGATTATCCTTGGATCACCATAGGTGATGGCCCATAATCCAATCAACTGTGGAAAGTTTGGAAGTAATATTGAGGAAAGGGGCTTCCGGAAAACACCAGCAACATCCTGTCACCCTATAAAAAAGTATAGCTGGCTTAGCTTGAAGCACTGTTTTTGTGCTCCAGAAAGAACACTAACTAGTGGGTGGTGCCTGTGGCTCAGTGAGTAGGGCACTGGCCCCATATGCCGGAGGTGGCAGGTTCATACCCAGCCCTGGGCAAAAACTGAAAAAAAAAAAAAAAAAGAAGAACACTAACTACCTCCACATTGCTCTTCCTTTTTACAGGAAAGCAGAAGTTCAGAGTAATACCTCCAATTCAATTCTGACACTATGAAGTTGATTCTAGGTTTTCCTTTCCTTATTTTAAATCATCTTTTCTGACAATAAGAACACATCTCCTGTTATACTCAGAATATCTATTGGCCAGGCAGGCCAGCTCACACTTGCAATCCTAGCACTCTGGGAGGCTGAAGTGGGAGGATTTCTTGAGACCGGAAGTTTGAGACCCCCATCTCTACAAATTTTTTTAAAAAATTAGCCTGTCATATAGCAGCAGCCTCTTCTAGCCCCAGGTACTCAGGAGGCTGAGACAAGAGGATTGCTTGAGCCCAGGAATTTGAAGTTGCACTAAGTTATGATGACACCACTGTACTCCTCTTAGGATGACAGAGCAAGACTCTGTCTCAAGAAAAAAAAAAAAAGACAGAAATATTTACTTCAAAATTTGGAGTTATACTTAAGAAAATTGGTATAGAAGGGACATTTCTTAAACTGACAGAGGCCATCTACAGCAAACCGACAGCCAATATCATATTGAATGGGGTTAAATTGAAATCATTTCCACTCAGATCAGGAATCAGGCAAGGTTGCCAATTGTCTCCATTGCTCTTCATCATTGTAATGGAAGTTTTAGCCATCGCAATTAGGCAAGAAAAGGCAATAGAGGGTATCCACATAGGGTCAGAAGAGATCAAACTTTCACTCTTTGCAGATGATATGATTGAAAAACACCAGGGATTCTACTACAAAAATTTTAGAAATGATCAAGGAATAGAGCAGTGTTTCAGGCTACAAAATTAAAACAAATCTTGACTGTATCCCTGGGTTCCTCTAATAATCTCACAATGGGTAAAATTTTCCTATGACTTAGAAATCAGAAACAATAAGAGAAAAGATTAATACATTTGATTACTTAAAATTAGAAGAGAAGACCTTTGTCGGAGCTATAACTTGCAAAAATCCTCTCCCATTCTGAGGGCTGTCTATTTGTACAAATGATCAACACAACAAATCCCATAATTGCATAAATGTATGTATGATCTATGTACAAATGACTTAATAAAAATAAATATTACTAAAAAAATTAGAAGAGAAGAAAATGCCTTTGTGCATGGCAAATATATGAATATACACCCACACATTTGTCTACAAATTCAAAAGTCAAATTATCATTTTGTGAAAATTACAACATATTCCAAAATCCTACTAAGCCTAACATACAAAGATATTTTTACCAGAAACCATCTTAGACAGGTAACAATATGTAAACATTTCGTATAGAAAATGTTAACATACCTTATAGATAATTTCCTAGTTCACTAATAATAAGAAAATTGTAAATTTAAGCCACAATGAAATGACATTTCTTACACATAAAAATAGTTAAAAAATTCAAAAGTTTAACAACATACACTATGTGAAATAATAGAAAAGTAGACATTTTTACACACTGATCACAAAAATGCAAATAACAAAATCCTTGTGAAGGGTCTGTGGTATTCTCTTGAAAATTTATATATTTCTCCCATTGTCTAATAATCCCACTACACGTATCACAAATACAACCAGTGAAGAAATCGAAGTGACATAAGATCAAGATTATTCGCCATGACATCTTTTGGAATCGTAGAAATTGGACAAATTCAAAGGTCCATCAGAAGTAAACTGGTTTCAGAGTTGCAGATGCTGGAGAGTAAGTGGAGAAAAGGGAACACTTTTATACTGTTAGGGGTACTGCAAACTAATATAGCCCCTTTTGAAAGAAGAATGCAGAATCCTCAAACAACTCAAATTGATCATCTGTTTGATCCCACAATCCCGCTACTAGGCATCGGTCCAGAAGAAAAATAAAATCTTTTATCATAAGGACATATGCACTAGATTGTTTATTGAAACTCAATTTACAATCACCAACACATGGAAACAGATGCTCATCAACTCAGGAATGGATTAACAAACTGGGGTATATGCATCCCATGGAATACTATTCAGCCATAAAAAAATATATATTTTGTATTAACCTGGATGGAGTTGAAATACATTCTTCGTATTTAAGTATCAGAGAATGAAAAAGCAAATATCCAATGTACTCACTACTAATAAGAAGCCAGCAGATGATCTAATTCATGCTGGCATAGGAAAAAACTCATTTTAATTCAAGTTGGGGGGAAGGAGAACAAAGAAGCAGAGAGAGGGAAGAGCAGTTGAGGGGGCTCCCACTGAATGGGCATAATCTAGGGGTGTATGGCATACCTTTTGGGTGCAGGACATATCTATAAGAAGGATTCTAACAAATTGAAATATTGTGATTTGGTCATTTGTACCCTCACATTGACCTGGAAAAAAAAAAGAAGAAAACTGATTAAATATGCCCTGATGTGTGGAGGAATATGAGATATGAAAATGAGTAAGACAGAATTTCTACACAGACATAAGCAGTGATCTCCAAATGTATTTTTAGATAAAACAACAATGACTATAACACCCCCCCCCAAAGTCATTTATTTTATGAGAAATCTCAATAATCAGAGAACTGGAAATTTGTAGACCTCTAACTAAGAAACCTGATCTGTCTTTTAGGTAGCCAATGTTTTTATTTCAAGACGTTTTAGCATAATTGACATTGTACCCTAAATGTACTCTACAGTGTGCCCTGCACCTAAGATAGTGACCTTGGTAATACAACATTATGTTGGCTTTTTCTTCTTCTTTACCACAGTCTCCCATTTCTTATTTCCAAATTTCCACAGTAATCTCATAAACAATCATCTGACTCCTAAGAACTTGTCACTTGTCTCAGGTTCTGTTTTTGAAGGAACCCAAATAAAGACACCAAGCAATGGCAAAATCACAGAAGTTCTTAGACAGGCTCCATGGTAGTTACTGTATTAGTGCTCAATAAACAGATTGTTGAAAAGGGATGCTCTAATGAAAATCTGTGAACATCCTTATCTGGACAGATGAACTAGTTAATATCAAACAAAGTCATTACTGTAGATTTGATCAGTTTGGGGTGAAATGTGTCTTACTATTCTTATTTTTCATTTAAATTAGGTTTTACCTTCAAAGAAGACTATCATATTTTCCAATCATGGAATCCCCACAGTAAAAATAGAGATTATTTATATTTTTAAAATGTAAATAATCATTAGCTGAAGAATTTATGTAACATAAGAAAAGACACAACAGGATGAAATTTAAACCAATTATTCTGTAGCCTAGTTTTGATTTTTCTATGCTTTGTTTTCTTTTTCATCTTTTTTTCTATGTTTATATTCACCGGTTACAACTACAATTTTGTTACATGGATGCATTGCATCATACTGAAGTCAGGGCCTTGAGTTCATACACCACTGACAGAACACACATTGTACACAAGGAACCGCCCATCATTCACATCTCTGTGAGGCTCCTTTGTTCATCATTCCACATTCTATTTCCAAGTGTACACATTATTTAGCATCCACTTAAAACATGATTTTACTGTGCTTCATTTGCAACACTGGTTTCTCTTCTACCTTCAATGATTTATGTAGTAAACCAAAACATTAGAAAGTAGTCAATATACACACTATATAAACAGAGAATTCGGCCAGGCATCACCAATCCTAACACTCTGGGAGATCTGATTACTTGAGGTGGATTACTTGAGTTTAGGAGTTTGAGACCAGCCTGAGGAAGAATGAGATGTGTTTGCTACTAAATATAGAAACCCAGCTGGGCATGAGTGTAGCCCCAGCTCCTAGAGAGACTGAGGCAAGAGGATCTCTGGAGTCCAAGAGAATGAAGTTGCTGTGACCTATGATGATGAGATGGCACTCTACCAGGGGGGCAGAGTGAGATTCTGTTTCAAAAATAAATATATAAAAGAGAAATTACCAACTACAATTTACAGTTGAGAAAATTATTATCTAGGGCATATATAAAGCCCACTATCGTGTAAGTTGTTGGCTGAATAAAGACTCGGACTGTGTCTTTCCAATTGAAGTCCAAAACCCCTTTCATTATAATAGTCTTTCCATAAAGGTTAACCTGCATAAGAATTTGAATATAATATTGCTTGTTTACTCCAAAAATATGTCAGTAGAGTTACGTAAGTACACTCTTAATCTTTGTTTAGCATATGATGACTCCATTTCATGTTGTTTTACTTTATTTTATTCTTGATTTATAAAGTTAGTTCTCATTTCCCTCATTTCTTCCTAATCACTTTAACTATGGAGTTACTCCTTTTATTAAAAAAGTTTTAATCACATTTTCTGCGGTAGCAGGAATTAACTTTATATTTCTTATTTTGAAAATTAATCAAATTTCCAGCCTGGACTATTGATAGATTTCATTTCTTATAATGAGATGCACCCTGGATTTCAATACTGTGTACCATCAAATAAGGTTTTTATTTATTCATCATTTTCATTATGACTAATCTTCATGCTCAATATTTTAGTCATCTGAATAAATAGCAAAATTATACTGTACAATGTCCTCAAAATGAGGTTAGTCTATGTACAAGTCAAGCGAAAAGACTTTCTCTCATCTCAGCTGAATTTGTGAAATAATAAATAATGTAAGAGGGAAAAGATTGGCTGCTGAAAATCAATTCCACTATCTAAAGTATATCAATAAGTTGAAAATATAGAGCAACTGTAATAAGGCAAGTCATTGCAGAAGTGGGAAAAAAAAAAACCCTGCAGTAAGTGACAAGCTAGAATTTCATTACATATTATATTACCGCATCACATTTGGTCAAAAGACCATGATCCAAGTCAAACTTTCCAAAATAAGGCATGGATTTCTAGTAAGCATTGTTATAAATAAACTTATCAAGTAAGATTTGAATAGTCTTTAAAGATTCAGTATAAACCCTCTTTAATTTTGTTTCTGAGTAGTTTCTCAAATTGTAATTTTATTGCATGATATTTTTATTGCAATGACTCTCAAATGAAAAAAATAAGATAAAATACATTGTAATATTCTCAATGAAAAAATGTTTTCATTATCTAATAATATTGTCAAAACTGCTTAAGAGGAAAAAAACAATATTTTTCCCAATGCCAAATCTATTTTTTAAACCTTTAAATTCGTATCTGTGCCAACACCTTTCCTCAAGATTAAATGTAAAAATGGATACAAATAGCTCATTAATTACCTACAGTTAGCAGAGTCAAAACTTTGAAGGCCAAAGTTGAAGGTGGATTAAACCTAGTGTATGTAAAAATCATTGTTTGACTATAGTTTACAGTAATCTGTTGTATATTTCAAAATAGCTAGAAGAGAATAATTCAAATGTTTCTAGTATAGAGAAAGCTTCTCGCTAAGCATAGATGCTTCTGTTTTATTTAGTTCTATAATCATACAGAATTAAATTTGAACCTTATTTCCCCTATTTATTGTAAGCAGGGCTGGCTACAGAATTTGTGGGACCCTTTCCAAAAGGAGTTTGTCATCCCCTTATTGAAATATTTTTAAAAATTTCAAGATAAACCTGGTTTCTTACACCGTCAATGAATCCCCAACAATAAAATAAAACAAAATAAATTAAAAATTCAAGATAAGAGCAGAGCGCAGTTGTGGAGTGCTTTTAGCTCAGGGCCCCATGAAACCTCACAGATTTTACACCCAACAAGCCAATCTTGAGTGTGGTACCTTATTTAGTTTTTATATACTTAGTTTAGTGTTGTATGTTTAAGATAGTTGTTTGATAGATTCATGGAGATAGTTATGTAAAAAAAGATTAAGCTACTTGTAAATCACCTATTTGATTTTTCTTTTAATAAATAGTTGAGATTAAATTACGAATTAATATATGACCTATAAATAAAAACATTCAAGAAAAAGCATATTCATTGATTTTTCTTTTAATAAATAGTTGAGATTAAATTATGAAATAATATATCACCTATAAATAAAAACATTCAAGAAAAAGCATATTCATTGATTTTTCTTTTAATAGTTGAGATTAAATTATGAATTAATATATGACCTATAAATAAAAACATTCAAGAAAAAGCATATTCATTCTAAGAAAAAGTTAGAAAAATTTCCATTGTGCAATATGAGGATAGTTTTTCAAAATTGCTTATACTCATTTCCAAAAGAAAAAAGAAAATATTCAGCCTATTATTTTCATTGTAATATCTGAAATTGTAATTTTTCTGCCTTTTAGGCAAAAAATTAAATATTTTTTCACTTTTAAAACTCTATCTTCTTAGCAAAGTATCTCAAGAATGGAAGAAAAAGTATCCAGTGTACTCAGCCCTACTATGAAACTAATTTATAGCTTTCATGTGAAAGCTATAACCCAATTACAGCACAACAACTGGGGAAAGGGGCAATGGAGGGGTGAGGGAGGATGGGTGGAGGAAGAGTATTTGGTGGGTCCACACTTACTGGTGCATCTCAGAAGGGTATAGGTGAAACTTACTCAATATAGAATATAAATGTCTCCACACAATAACAAAGAAAATGCCATGAAAGCTATGTCAACCAGTTCAATGAAAATATTTCAAATTGTATATAAAACCAGCACATTGTACCCCATGATTGCATTTATGTATGCAACCATGATTTAATTAAAAAAAGATTTTCTATTTGGTAAAATAAATAAATAAATAAAAACTACACTGTTTTTTAAATGAATTATAATAGGTATATAGACAAATGCATAAATCAACAGTTTTCACAAAGATAGCTTATTAATGGGTATAAAAATGAAGTTTGAAAGAAAAAATAAGACATATTTTTTTGGTAGCTCAAGAGGGGGACTACAGTTGACAATAATAGTTTGTATGTTTCAAAATAGCTAGAAGAAAATAATTCAAGTGTTTCTAGCATAAAGAAACAGCAAAGATTTAAGACAATGGATACACCAATTATACTGATTTGATCTTTGGAAATTACATAAATGTATTAATTGTCATATGTACATCTATTATATAGCAATAACATCGATTAGGTAGCAATAACAAATAAAATTAAAACTGCAATATTCAAGAGAAACATAAATATAAAAAGGTAAAACATTCTAAAATAGAATTTTTCCTGAAGATACAACAAACAGTCAATGAGAATGGGGGAAAAAAAGCAAAAAACAAAAAACAAAAATGTTCTCAATGTCATTAGTACTTAGAGAAATATAAGTCAAAGGCAGAGGATACCACTTACTACTCACTAAGATGTGTGTGTAACAATAGGAAGAAATTGAACCCCTTGTACTTTGCTGGTGGAGATGTAACATGGTACAGCCACTGTGGAAAACAATTTGGCAGTTCCTCAAAAATACAAATACAAAATTAACAAATGACCAATCTATTCTACTTCTAGGTATATTTTAATAATCAATAGCAGGTACTATATAACCATGTATGCAAGAATGTTTATAAAAGTAATAATTCCAATAGCTCTGAGATAGAAATAACCTAGATATACAATAAGCAATACAAGAATTAAAAACTTAGGGCAGTGCTTGTAACTCAAAGGAGTAGGGTGCTGGCCCCATATGCTGGAGGTGGGGGGTTCAAACGCAGCTCCGGCCAAAAACTGAAAAAAAAAAAAAAGAATTAAAAATTGCATTAAAATAAAAAGCGAATAGAATGCTGTTACATACTACAATGTGGATAAAACTGGAAAACATTATGGTAAGTGAGAGAAGCTAGAGAAAAGGTGACATACAATATTCTATTTATATGAAATATCAAGATTAGGTGTATCCATAAAGACAGAAATCAGATCAGTGGTTTTCAGGCCCTGGAGGGGTAGGAGAAATAGGGGATAACTCATAAGTAAATATAAGTGTTTTATTTTAGGGGGCTGAAAATATTTTGGAACTAGATAGAAGTGGTAGTTCCATAATAATGTTAAATGTACTAATGCCATTGAATTGCACAATTTAAAGAGATTCATTTTGTAAAAATCAGTGAAAAAATATACAAATCAATGTTTTACAAAATTAATACTGCTGTGTAACCAGGATGAATGGCAGAGCAGAATCTTGCAGCACAACGGAAGTTCCCTTCTTTCCAATTAGATTATCCATCCATAAATAATTGTCCTGACTGTCCACTTCCTTGCAAACACATCTAGCTTAAGCTTTACAAATTACAGCTGTCCTGATCGCTAACATCAAAGGTAAATACAGACTATTTGTGAAGATTGTTTTTTTTTTTTATTTTAAACAGAATAAGAAAGTATGCCTTTTTTTGTTGTTGTTCGTACCTGATACCTTTCGGTCACTATTGTTTTTAGGTCATTCCTGTGCTTTGTGTGATTAAACTTTGTTCTTATTATTATGTAAAAATCTATGATATAATATATTATCATTTGTACACTTTACTTCTGCTAAGTTGTTTCCAGTGTGGGACTATTCAGATAGCATTCTGATAAAATTTATATATATAACATTTGGGTAAATTCATAATTTATTTCTCTTGGATACGTACTATATCTAGTACTATGCATATGTACCTATTAGTTGTTTAATTTCCTTTCATTTATAAAATTTCTGAAGTTTTGTTAAGGCTGACTTCTATTTCAAACAATATGTCCAGAAAATATAATTGCTAATATCTGTATCTTTTTAAATTTGGTAAGACTTGTTTTATTGTCTATCTTCTGATCTATGCTGGAGAATGCTTTCTATTCAAGTGTAAAGAATATGTATTCTTCTTCTGTTGAGTTAATGTCCTGTAGTATCTGTTACATCTGTTTGGTCTGTTATTCAGTTTGAGTCCAATGTTGCATTGTTGATTTTTAGTTTAAATGATCCATACATTGTTGAAGACTGAATGTTGAAGTATTCTACCATTAGTGCACAGCAGTCTTTCTCTCTCTTTAGGTTTAACAATATTGATATTTGCTTTATATATTTGAGTGCCCCATTGTTTGGTGCTTATGTATTTAGAGTTATATCCTTTTTTTTAAATTTACCCCTTTGTCTTCATGTAATGACCTTCTTTCTCTTTTTATAGTTTTGACTTAACATCTAAATTATCTAAGTTTAGTATATTGCTTGCATTTGTTTCTATTTGAATGAAACATCGTATTTTATTACCTCACTTTCTGTGTTTGTCTTTAACAGTGCATTGAGTCTTGTAAGGACCATATAGCTGGATCGTTTTTAAAATTTATTCAGCACTCTCTTTAATTTAAGGAATGTAATCAGTTTACATTCATGGTTAGTATTGATTCGTAACCACTTACTCCTACTATTTTTAAATTTGTTTTCGGGTGGTTTTGTAAATCTTCAATCCTTTCTTCTTCTCTTGTTGTTTACCCTTATAGTTTGGTGATTTTCTGTGGTGCTAAGCTTCATTTCATTTCTGTTTCTTTTTTGCAGTTTTTGAATGGGCCAGGTTTGAACCCCCACCTCTGGTATTTGGGGGACTGGTGCCCTACTCCTTTGAGACACAGGAACTGCCCTCATTTCTCTTTCTTATTTTTGTACCTACTACATATCTTTATTTTTACCAAGGACCTAACAGAAAGAGACTTGTAGTTAAAATAGACTATTTTAAGCTGACTGCAGTTTAATTGCTTAATAGTAGTCTAGATATTTTTCCACCTTTTTTTTTTTTTTTTTTTTTTTGCAGTTTTTGGCCAGGGCTGAGTTTGAACCCACCATCTCTGGCATATGGAGTTGGTGCCCTACCCCTTTCAGCCACAGGCGCTGCCCATAAATATATGAATATATGTGGTTTTTTTTTTTTTTTTGCAGTTGTGGCTGGGGCTAGGTTTAAACCCATCACCTCTTTCCACCTTGATTTATATTTTATTGCTTTAAATAACTTCATCACCTATAATGGGTTTCCAAGCCACTCATTGTAGACATCATTTATTTATTTATTTATTTATTTTGCAGGTTTTTGTTTTGGCCGGGACTGGGTTTGAACCCGCCACCACCTGCATGTAGGGCCGGTGCCCTACACCTTTGATCCACAGGCGCTACCCCAACATTATTGTTTTTGATTGTTTAATATTAAGTCTTCATACTAGAGGACTGTCGGATTTACATAGAACCATTACATCACTGTGCTGTTCTAAGTTTGATTTATGAATTTTCCTCTACTGATAAGCTTTATAATTTCAAATATTTTCATCATAGCAATTAACATCCATTTATTTCTAATTATAACATTCCCTTAATGCTTTTAGGGCTGGTCTAATGGTGTTGAATTCACTCAGCTTTTGTTTGTCCGAGCTGGGGTCCCACCCCTGAGGCAGGGTCCTTTAAGACCTGTGAATCTGGCTACTACCAATTGAAGAAATATAACCTTAGAAATGATGAGAAAGAAAGGGACAAGACACACAGAATAGAATTTTCAAAGGTGGGAACTCAGGGGACCACTGCCCACTGTGGGGTTCTGGGTGTTGCCCCAAGTGTCAGTTCCACTCAGCTTTTATTGAAAGCTATTTGCTCATTAGCCCAAAGGATAAGCTGAGGAAGGGAACAAAGATGCCAGCAGTTTCTCTGAGCAAGCATATCAGTTCCTTTTGATTCTATAATCATTAACTTTAAAAGTCTGAGCACTGTTGAGAAATCCAGAACCTGAGCCTAATGTGGGGGCAGCCCCCTTTTTGAGGTCACATGCACAGATTTCTAGGGAGTTGTTAAACTCTGCTAGTTCACTGTGGAGTAAAACAACGCTGGCATCAATCTCATCTGAAGAATAGTGGGGAGAGAGGAATTTTCTTCTCATCACCACCACAGAGGGTCTTCCTCTGCAATAAGGGATATAAGCCTTCCTGCACATATTTCAGGGCTGGAGTTGTTCCCTTGATCTCTGCCCCTGCCAAATACAAATCTCCACAATGGGTATTTGCTTTGTTTACTGGGCCAGAAATGGTCTAGTTAATGTATCTTTCTAGGCCTTGCCATAGCATCTTCTGTGGCCATTATTCCTCTGAGTGTTTACAGACCCAACAAGGATGTTAATAAACTGCATCACCAATAGGCCAGAGCTCTAGGAAAAGAAGGAAAGTTGCTCATATAAGAAATTTAGCAGCGACTGGTTTAAAGCTAAACTAGCTGACTTTGTGCTGACTTTTCTTTGTTTCAACTCACTCAGCTTAATTTTATCTATATTTTTGGGTCCAGAAATTTCATTCATTATTATACATCTATTTCCATATATAGCTATTGTATATTGCAGCTATTAGAAATTTTTGAATCCCAGTTCCCATTATATGACTATACCTTCAATTTGTTATTTTATTGTTGACATATATTTGCATTTTTCTTATTTTTTGCTAATTTAAAAAATATTTTTTTAAAATTGATAATGTCAATTGAAAAATAATTTTTAGTACGTATTATTCATGTACATAAAGGATATGCTGTTCATGTAATGTTTAATTAATGATGATTATAAGGTTAGGAATTACTGTTGACAGATTTCACTTTCTGGAACAAAAGCAAAAGACTTATTTTGCCTTGTCTTACGGGGGAAACACATAAGTGAAAACTTCAATAAGGTACTTAACTCACATTGATATAATGTGAATTCCTTAGGATGACATTGGTATTTCTTTGTGATAGGGTACCATACTATTATTTTTTTATATCATTACCCACTCTATATACCCACGTTGGCTAATTGTTAGGCAACATAAAACTTTTTACCTTTTCCTTAGTAAACCATACATTTTCCTTTATCTTTGCTTCTTTTCACACTATTACCATTATCTTACATATAAACTTTTGAGATCTAGAAAATTTTTTCCATTCTCCATACTGTGATAAAATTTTTCATACTTTGTTTTTATTTTCATTACTTAATTTTATACATTTCAGGGTTTTCAGCAGAACTTGTGCATTTGCTATGCACTACATGTCTGTAATAGAAATTTTGCACAATAGGCAACCAAAACATGATTTTAAAATTAAGTTATAGAGTACTATAAAGAATGAGAAAGTTGTTTTTATTTGCTGAATATTTAATATTGTATTAGGTTAATAAAAGTGGCCATTATTATCTTAATAATGGAACAAACTGGCAACATTGCTGCCATTAATAAAGTTATTTCAGTAAACTGCTGAAAAGGTGAAATGTATATTTTGCTCTAAATATTATCTTAAAGTCATTATAAAATATTAAAATTTCATAAACATTTAGACAAGCCATATATTTCTGGTGTTAAATGTTTTATACCAAATGTAATATGCACTTTCAAGCAGTCTTTAACATTTAAAGGCCAGTCACACATTTCTTCAGAAAACCCTAAATATTGAATCTAGAATCTAACTAAAGAAAGAACAGTTGTCAGTAAGAATTTTTGTCCTGAAGTCACTTAAGGCAACTAACTGTTATCTTTTCTTCCTGTTCAATTACACTCTGTCTTTTCTTTCCTACTTATGAACACTATTTTAAATCAAGTGTATCAACTTTGTTTCTTCTTTGAATATCTGAAGATATGCCATAATTTTTTGGACATTATTACTTTTTCTTTTCGAAGGAATTACAAAGGTCATCATCAGAAAAAAGTAATAATTACCTACTGAAGAGAACTGTTTTATTGATTTATTCTTGTGTAACTACTCTCTTTTAAAATTTATAATTGTCTATAAAAGCATTTTCATAGCTAATAGAGTTGGAAGATAGTAAAAGTTTTGATCAGTTTCCTACCATTAGCTCTAAACTTTTCAATATTTATTTCTTTGTGGTTTCAAGAGCTATTATTATGTTTTAAGGTCTTTGCTTTGAAAAATTAAATAAGTGTTGAAACATTAAGGAATAGTTTTATTACAAAATTTTCAGAAAAAATGGCATGGCATAGAAATGGGAAAATGCCATCTATCTTTATGTCTATTAAATGCTCTCTGAAAAATTAATGTGAGAAACAAAATATAAACTTTGTTCCCTTGGGATATCAGAATATTTCAGGCAGCAATAACAGGCATAAGGGCTGATTGAGTATCAAGCTTATGTAACTTTAATGGCTACTGTGGCCTTTGAAATACTAAATTATTGCAAATATAAACAGAGATAAAAATTTTGTTGTAGTTTATGAACCATTCATGTTACTTTGCATAGGAATAAAAAGCCAATAAAATATGTCCCCAGGGAGCATTATGGAACCCAACCTATAATATAGGAAATAAATATAACAGCATTTGTACCGCATCTAAAATTTCTGTTTGGTTAATGCACGTGTATATTGCAAGTGAAATCCACAGGTCATAAGACATTTCAAGTTAGAAAATTCAAATAAATCACTTAAAACAAAACCAGTATGATTTTGTTCATTTCATCATACATTTACATGCTGAATATATAACTTTGATGTCTCAATTTTTCCTTAGTTTTTTTTTTCCTTAGTCTTTAATTGTCTTGGATCACATATTATAGCATAGTTAACAAAATAACTTCTTGAACAAATTTTCCAAGAGTTATATTGTTGCTTGTTCATATGGCATCCTTCTTATCAAAACCTTAAACTCAACATTTAACAACTAAGATTGATTTAATATTTGATCACTATTTGCTTATGTTGAGTGCAGTGGATTTTGGTAAAACTACTTATAATATAAAAGAAAGCAAAATATAATTTTAACACAACTAAAACTAGATAGTATTTTTGATAATACCATTTTGTAATCTAATGTTGCTGGACAGTTAACTAATGCTCTAGGGGAATTAAATGTACTAATTCTGTTGATGCTGTCAAATTCTGTGACTAGGGAAAGAGGTCCAGTTGTAATGTCATATAAAAATGTTAGTGGCCTATCTAAGAGTTAGTTAGTAGATAAATGTTAAGCTCCGAACATTTTTCTGATATAATTAGTGAGCAGGAAAATATTTGAAGGAGATTTTCATTGACACAATATTTTCAAGTATGAAAATATTCTGGAGTAATAAATATTTATTAATTTTTAAAAAGTTTATTTTAAACATGTTTATAATTTATACTATTGTTCTAAAGGCTAGAATATCTGTATATTTTAGTTAAAACCTAAATGATTAAAAATAAAAACTTCAGAGAAATTACAGAAAATAAACAAATACAAAAATAAAAACTCAATACCAAGGCCTGGAAATAAATAAAAATACAATTAGAGATAAACAGATATATTTTGTATGTAGAATTGTCATGGAAGAAATTTTATTATAATTTTCAGTGTTTACTTAATAAGAGTATAAGTACAATGTTGTTATATGCTGTTAATTGTTGTTTTGTTATATTCATAACAACATGCATTGTGCATTTTTATATCTCTTTCACATTTTATCTAAAGTACACTATATGTCAGTGAATATCTTATGCATAAATCTTTGGAAATAAACATGATTGTTTTTATTGAACCTAGAATATAGTTCAATGTTTTTATTTTAACAGTTTGATCTCCATTGCCAAACTGTACAATCTGGATTGGAGAGTATTAAATGGTCAATCTTCCTAATTAACATTGATTATATCTCTATGCATTACTATTGATATGTATCACACAGATAATTCTGTGTGTACAATCATATGTGTGTGTATGCATATATATCTACATCAGTATATCTATATTGAAAACAACAAATATTAAAAATATGTGAAGGAATGCATATTTTTATATAATACTGACAAGGGGATAAGTATAGAAGGGGACACAGACAATTCAGAAACTATTACCATTGTAAGTGAAAGTTTCAAGAAAATTATGACTCGGAAATCTGATTCATTGTATGTGTTTGGGTGTGTCTATGTTCTACAAGAAATATATGAATAAAGGTAGACAGAAAACATCAATTAACAACATTAATTCTGAGAGTAATAAATTGGAAACCTTCCAAATATCTTTCAGTACGAGAAGGATAAAGAAACAAAGGCATAGGGCGGCGCCTGTGGCTCAGCGAATAGGATACCGGCCTCATATACCGAAGGTGGCAGGTTCAAACTCCACCTCGGCCAAACTGCAAAACAGAAAAATAGCCGGGCATTGTGGTGGGTGCCTGTAGTCCCAGCTACTTGGGAGGCTGAGGCAAGAGAATCGCCTAAGCCCAGGATTTGGAGGTTGCTGTGAGCTGTGATGCAACGGCACTCTACTGAGGGCCATAAAGTGAGACTTTGTCTCTACAAAAGAAAAAAAAGATAGAAAGGCATAGGCATATACTATAGTCATATCCAGTAGTAAAAATATCCAGATGGTGTCTTGTTGAGGTTTTAATTTTCATTTCCCTGCTACTTAGTGATATTCAACATTTTTTTCATGTGCTTATTGATCACTCGTCCTCTTTTGGAAAACTTGTATTCATGTCTTTGGCTTTCTTTTTGATATGAGTTGTTTGCTTTTTTCTTGCTGATTTGCTTGAGTCTTTGTAGATTCTGAAATTAGCCTTTTGTCAGATATGTAGTTTGTGAATAATTCTTTCCATTCAATAGTTGTCTATTTGCTATTTCTTTTAATGTGAAAACATTTTTATTTAAAGTAAGGCTCATTTTTTTTGTTGTTGTTACTGATTTACAACATGACCTCACATTAAGTATGCACACCACAGTAAATATAGGATAAATGTATCAGGTATTCCTTTATACAGCAAAAGAAGATTGGTTGAGAAAATTAATAAGAACTAATATTTTACTGATGATAAAAACACATTGATGATAGAGTACTTGTGCTTTTAAAGTGTTAAATATTTTTCTAGAACACCTAAACAGCCTTTAAATTACCAAACTCATTTGAAAATTTAACACATATCTTTCTCAAATCAACAGAACTAATGCAGTAAAAATGTTAGTATTATACAGAGGAATAAAATATGTATAATAGTAAACTTGATTTAATAGGTACATAATAAATACATAATTTCTCATTTTTTCTAAAACTCTTACAACAATAATAACATGATCATATATTGGTCCATAAAGTTTACATCGAAAAATTACAAAAAACACATGTTCTTAGATTATATTTTCTTTTTCTTTCTTTCTTTCTTTTTTTGTTTGAGACAGAGTCTCACTATGTCACCCTCAGTAGAGTGCTATAATGTCACAGCTCACAGCAATCTCCAACTCTTGGGCTTAATGGATTCTCTTGCTTCAGCCTCCCAAGTAGCAAAGACTACAGGTGCCCACCACAATGTCCAGCTATTTTTTTGTTGCAGTGTTGTTGTTTAGCAGGCCCTGTCCAGTTCACATCCGCCAGCCCCGGTGTATGTGGCTGGCACCCTAGCCACTGAGCTATAGGCGCTGAGCCCGTCTTAGGTTATATTTTCTGAATCAAATGAAATCCATAAGTAAATAATGCTGAAGTTATAATCAAAAGATAAGATACTTGCCTAAAATTAAAGACACTCTTGCATATATCTTACTTTCAAATGAAGGAATTGTAAACATTATAACCCTAAACATATGTAAAGAAAAAATAAAATTGAAGTTTATTTCATTTCATCTAAGAGTACTGAGCATAGGAATAAGGAAAGGCTGTTTTCAAAGAGTTATTCATGAATTTGTACTAATATTGTCTATGTTACATTTTGTATGTGTAGGATATTTTTATTGACCAGGATTGGATATGATGTAAAAGCCTCTGCTGACCCTTAACTGGCTAGAGTTATTCAGAGTTATTCTACATCTGGAAGCAAACAAGACTGTTCAGGCATCCTTGGCTGGCTTCCTCTTCCAGTGTCAACTCCATCTATGTAAAATATGGTTCACACTTCTCCTGTAAACTAGCTTTCTTCTTTCAAAAGACATTAAAAAGAATGTACATAAAAATTCCCGAGGCTAACCCCATTTCTATTCTGTGCAAATTTTAAAAGTTTGTCATGTCAGTAGTATTAGACAACAAAGAAAGTCAATGTTAATGTACTAGACTTTATACACAATCACCAAAAATAAATGTTATGAAAGAGAAGATTAAATGAACCTAAAAGTAAAATTAATAAGAGAAATATCAGATGTTTTAAACTTCCAGTTTTGGGATAAGATGTACATCTTATCTTCTCTGTTTTTCTTCTCTAAACACAACTAATATCCTGTAAATGATTTAATAAAAAATCATAAAAGGACTCTGAAATCTGGAAACTATACAGTAAACTAAGGGCTCCAAACTGTAGATGTAAAAATGTAAAATAATGTAAAAATAAAACCAAGGGAATTTCATTTCTTCAAATTACATAGCCAACTAGGTGCTGTTCTGGGAATCCTAAATTGCCAAATACAGATAATAATGCAAGCAAACAAACAAAACAGAAACAGCAACAAGAGAAAATAATAATGATGATGATGATGATGGGAAAGCCTGACAGCCCTGACCAAGAGTCCTGAAAAGGCAAAGCCCAGCAGAGACTTGGCAGTGAGAGCCTGTCTCATGGCAGCAGAAGCCAAGAAATTTGTGGAAGTCTATACAGTATAATCTTATATTTGGTCAATGAGCAAATTGTTTAGTGAAAGCAATATATTTGTATGTAACTCTGTGTGTGTGTATGGGAGTATATAAACATAGCAAATGAGGAGACACACTAAATTATTAATGAGGGCTATGTTGGGGTTGGGACTGAAAAGACAGAAAGAATGGACTTGAATATTTTGCTGTTTATAGTTTTGTATTTTGGAAATATCAACTGTATGCGCAGCTTGAGGAGGGTTACTCAGATATAAGAAAGGAGAAACGGAACCCTTACTGCCTAGCTAGCTAAACAGAGTCAACTTTCCACAACAGGAGAAAAGATATGTATTTTTCAAACACATACTTTGAAGTAAGAATTCTACGAAGTGGTAGGTTCATGATGGGACAGTGGGAATCAGCATTTTGGGGGTTTATGATTATATAAATTCAGGATTACTTGCTCTAAAATATAAGATATTAAGCCTATTATTTCTTTCTTTGGTTTTTAAATTCCTCATCTTATATTCCATACTAATGATAATAATCTCAGAGAGTTATTAAGGAGTTGCTGGTTCAGTATAGGAAAAGCTTTTAGACGTTTGCGAGATTTTAGATGTGCTTCACGTTACCACCTACTATTTATTATTCTCTCCATGGAATATTAGGGAGGTTAAAAGCACTCACTCAAGATCACACATTGACTAGATAATATTTGATATAGTTTTGTGTCTAACTTTCTTTTTTTTTTTTGAGACAGAGCCTCAAGCTGTCACCCTGGGTACAGTGCA
>CAUYON010136986.1:0-41515 GCA_963573935.1 Arctocebus calabarensis | reverse complement strand
ATTCTACTGAATTTCTCAGATCTTTAAGGGCTGCAACTTCTTGTCTCAATGTGTCAAAATCTTTGGTCATTTTGTCTTTGAATTCGTTGAATTCTTGAGACATCTTTTGGGTCATCTTTTGAATTACTGCTTGAAATTCTATCTTTTTCTCCATTCTGCTGATCTTATTTGCAAACCAAATTCTGAATTTGATTTCTGACATCTCAGCCATTTGCTTATGCAGGAGATCTTGTGCTGTGTCTGCCTTGCGGTTACTTGGAGGGGTTGATCTACTCTGATTATTAGTATTGCCAGAGGTTTTCCGTTGATTCCGTCCCATGGTTGTTTTTCACCGTTGTGTCTGGCCCTTCAAGTGGTGGGCCCAGGGCTGTGCGGTTGTCTGGGAAGTTTTTGGAAGGCGGTAGGCCTGCAGAGAGGCCTGGCAGTCGCCGGTGGGGTCCCTGGAAGAAGGCTGGCCTGTGGAGGCCCCATGTGTGCCAGGCGGAGGCCTGGCAGTCACGGTCGGAGTCCCTGGCAGAAAGCAGACCTACAGAAGCCCAGCAAGTGTGGGATGCAGGGCCAGGCGGTCGCCAGGGTAGTTCCTGGCTTGGGGCCGGCCTGCAGAGGCCTGGCAGTTGCCAGTGGAGTCCTTGGCAGAAGGCTGGCCTGCAGAGGCCCCGTGGGTGCCAGGTGGAGGCCCTCGTGGTCATCGGTACTGTCCCTGACCAGGGGCGGATCTGCTAGGGCCCTACCGGTGCCAGGCAGAGGCCCGCGCAATCGCCGGGGGAGTTCTTGACCAGGGTGTGCCGGCAGAGGCCTGGCGGTTGCAGTCGAATTTACTGGCAGAAGGCAGGCCTGCGGAAACCCTGCAAGCTCGGGCACGGGGCCACACGGTCACCAGGGTATTTACTCACCAGGGGCGGGCCTGCATGTGCCCTTCAGCTGCCAGGCAGAGGCCTGTGTGGTTGCCAGGGGAGTTCCTGGCTGGGGGCAGACCTTCAGAGTCCTGGCAGTCACCAGCAGAGTCTCCAGCTGATGGTGCACCTGCGGAAGCACGGGCGTAGGGCCAGGCAGTTACCAGGAGCATTTCTGGCCATGGGCCACCCTGTACAGGCCTGGCGGTTGCAGGCAGAGTTCCTGGCAGAAGGCAGGCCTGCAGAAGCCCTGCAAACTAGGGCGTGGAGCCGCACTGTTGCCAGGGGATTTACTCACCAGGGGCGGGCCTGCAAGGGTCCTGCAGGTGCCAGGCAGAGGCCTGGTGATTGCCAGCAGAGTCTCTAGCAGACGGCGGACCTGCAGAAGCCCAGCAAGCACAGGCATAGGGCCAGGCAGTTGCTGGTAGTGTTTCTGGCTGTCGGCCACCCTGCAGAGGCCTGGCGGTTGTAAGCAGAGTTCCTGGCAGAAGGCCAGCCTTTGGCAGCCCTGCAAGCTTGGGCGTGGAGCCGCATGGTCGCCAGGGGATTTAGTTGCCAAGGGGTGGACTGGCTGGGGCAGACCTGGAGAGGCCTGGCGGTTGCCAACAGAGTCTCTAGCAGACAGCTGCCCTGCGGAAGCCCCGCAAACACTGGTGTAGAGCCAGGCAGTTGCAGGGAGCATTTCTGGCTGTGGGCCACCCTGCAGAGGCCTTGCAGTTGCAGGCAGCGTTCCTGGAAGAAGGCAGGCCTGCAGAAGCCCTGCAAGCTTGGATGTGGAGCCGCACGATCACCAGGGGATTTAGTGGCCAGGGGCCAGCCTTCGGGGGCCCTGCAGGTGCCAGGCAGAGGTCCGCTCGGTTGCCGGGGGAGGAGTTCCTGGTCAGGGGCAGACCTGCTGAGGCCTGGCGGTCGCCATTAGAGTTTCTAGTAGATGGCCGACCTGCGGAAGCCCGGCAAGCTCGGGGCGCAGGGCCAGGCACTCACCTGCGGCTTTCCTGGCCGGAGGGGAGGGAGCCTCGCCATGGCCTCACCCGTAGTGTTTTCCCGGTGGGGCACTTTTTCCGCAGGCATGGGTGTGGGTGCTGCTCAGGGACCTCCTCCCTCAGTCTCAGTGGGGTTAGGCTTCTGGTTCATCTGGTAAGGGGGGAAGGGTGTACAGTAAGTTCAGAATGGTGGGGAAAACTTAAGTTCAGTTTTTCTGCCTAGCAATAGAGTTTTCAGAGTCACACCGGGGTGCTCAGGGGAAGCACACCTCACTTGCCACAGCACTCTTCCGTGGGGTGAGACAAGAGGTCCACAGTTCACTGCTTGTCTGTGGAAACTCTCAGGAGCAAAAGAGGAGAATAAAAAGAACAGAAACAGAAAAGCAAGAAACTCAGAGCTTTCTTGGGGGAGGAGATGGGCACTCTTCCTTTCAGATGAATTTTGTACCTGAAGCGTGCTTTTTTGGGGTTGCAGCCAGTCTCAACAGAGGTTATCTGCAGAAATCACTTCTCTCTCTTGGCTGGGCTCCCAGTATTCAGCCTAATTGTGCAGTTTCTGGAGGTCATCTTCCCTTTTGGACAGTAGCCTTTTTCAGAAGCTGCTTCCAGTCAGCCATCTGGCTCTGCCCCCACCATGTCTTCTTTTTCTTACTTTATCGCACTGGCTAGGACCTCCATCACATTGTTGAATAGAAGTGGCGATAACAAGCATCCTTGTCTCCTTCCTGATCTAGAGGTAAAACTTTCAGTATTTCACCAGTATATATGATGTTTGCTGTTAGGACTTTAGAAGACAAAAAATCACATTATAACAAAGACATCTGTACTAGAATGCTCAGAGATTTTATCACTAATGGATAATGAGTTTTATCAAATGCTTTTAAAAAAATCTGTTACCATTATGCTACTTGTTACCTTTGTTCTTTTAATATAATAGATTAATTTTTTAATGTTAAATCCACCTTGCATTTATAGAATAACTCTCCATTTCTAGTATACATGCAAGTTGATTGTGATACACATATAATGCCCTGATTGTGTAACTCTGGGTTTCATTTGCTAATGTTTTATATAGAGCTTTTGTATCTATGTTCACTAGATGGATTGGCATGTGCTTTTTTTTTCCTTGTAAGGTACTTTATCTGGTCCCGGCTGAGCGTGGTGTCTCACATCTGTAATCCTACCACTCTGAGAGGCTGAGGTGGGTAGATTGCTTGAGCCCAGGAGTTCGAGACCAGCCTGAGCAAGAGTAAGATCCTGTCTCTACTAAAAATAGAAAAATGAGCCAGGTGTTGTGGCAGGTCCCTGTAGTTCCAGCTACTCGGGAGTTTGAGGAAGGAGGATCTCTTGAACTTAGCAGTTTGAAGTTGCTGTGAGCCAGGCTGATACCATAGCACACTAGCCCGGGGCAATAGGGTGAGTGCTACTATCAAAAAAAAAAAAAAAGAAAAATCAAAAAACATAACAATATGCTTTCCCCAGGTCCTGTTGTTAAGGTTGTGTTGGTCTCATAAAATAATTTATTCTCTCTTTTTCATATTATTTGAAATATTTCTTATAAGATTGATGGGTTTTTTTATTTTCCTTCTTTAAATGGTAAATTCACCAGTGAAGCCATCTGGGCCTGGAATTTTCCTTTTTGGGGAAGCTTTAAAATATGAATTCAATTTCCATAATAGATACAAGATTATATAATTTTCCTGTTTCTTTTTGAGTCCTTTTAATAGGTTATAGAATTATTTCATAGAGCTATTCTGTGTTGAAAGAATATTCCTTTCATTGGATTTTTTTAGATGGCATACTTATCCCATAACTCATAATTCCACTTTTTTTTTTTTTATTAAATCATAGCTATGTATATTAATGCAATCATGGGGTACAATGTACTGGTTTTATATACAATTTGAAATGTTTTCATCAAACTGGTTAACATAGCCTTCACAGAATTTTCTTAGTTATTGTGTCAAGACATTTATATTCTACCATTAGGTGGTATTTACCCAGCTTATTCACTATAAAGTTACCCTTTGTAATTAATGAGCATTTTGCGGGAAGGTATTTGGTAACTATGAACACATCCTCGTCTTCATAGTCTTTCAGTTTATTCATGCTTTTCTTTATGTGTGTATGAACTGATGATTTTCTCTTTTGTGTTTTTTTTCTTTTTATTAAATCCTAACTGTGTACATTGATGCAATTATGGGGTTCAGTGTACAGATTTGATATACAATGTGAAATGCTTACATTGAACTAAGTAACACATCTATCACAATTGTACTCTTTTCTTAAAGGTTTTGAAATGTACCATTGCATCATGCACATGAGGTGAGATCCTCTTCTAACAGAAAATAGCTTAAAAATCTGGAGAAAAGATGTTTTTTAATAATATCCAAACAAATGCATCTGAGAGATAACAGGGCAGTCAATACCCAGGACAATGAAGACCCAGAAAACTGAGCCTTCCCTCGGACAACTTTTTCTCAAGGCATCTGCCAATTCCATAAAGGGGCCAGAGAATGTGAAGAAAGTCCTTTGACAGACTTTTGATATAGAAATAGATCAAGGTCCTCAAGCAAGATGTTCTGAGGTTCAAGCCTTAGGATGAGGTGAATCAGACATAGACAGATCCTAAGATAAAGGGACATACTTCTCAGCATTATCTTAAATTTTACATGACTAATAATGGTGTAAAACCTCATATAGGTTAAGCAGAAGTTGACAGAACTAAAAGCAAAAATACCTAATCTATAATCACAGAGGGAGATTTTCATGCAACTTTCTCAGTAATTGATTGAATAAGCAACAAAATAATTAGTAACCGCATAGGAGAGTTGAACACTGGGTTCTAAAAATGATCTTATTTATATCTATATAACACTGGGCCAACTGTAAAATGCATTTATATTCAAATATACATGGGACATTTAGAACTTTCTTCAAATTTCAAAGGTTTGAAATCCTTTGGAGTTTAGCAAAAATCATCAACGTAAGATAAATACAATATTCTAGGTGTTTAGAAATTCAACCAAAGTATTCTAAATAATTCATGGGTCAAAGAAGAAATCAAAATGTAAATTAGAAAATATTTTTTAAGCAATGATAATAAAAATGCTATATGCCCAATTTGTGAAGCGTTTACAACCAAGGATGCATTTTTGTATGTTAATTAAAAGGGAAGACTTGAAAATCAGTAACCAAGCATGCATTTATAGATGTTATAAAAAGGAATGGCAAATTAAAGCTCTAAAAATATAGATGATTGAAAATATTAAAGTTAATAGAAGAAATTAATGAAATATCAAGTAAACAAGAGAGGGAATTAATAATGCCACCCTTGATTCTTTGAAAAATTGACAAAGTTGATAAAGTTTCTGACTAAACACTGATCAGAAAAAAACAGCAGTGTAGGAAAATGAGGTCATCACATAGGTTAGGCAACACTGAAAAGTAATTAACAAATATTATGAACTTAATGTGCACATATTTGAAATTGGGATAAAAGATAAATTCCAAGGAAATATAACATAATAAAATTGACATAAAAACTTTATTAAAATAAAATGTTTCTATAGTTATTATTATAATTAAAACCTTCCCTCAAAAAAAAAAACTTGTTCAGATGTCTTTCGTAATTAATTTCATGAATCATTTAAGGAACAAATAATGCCTTACTTACAACCTTACACAAACTTTCTGATAGTAGAAAAACTTCCCAGTTCATTTTATGAAGCTAGTTTAATGTTAATATGAAAATCTGTAAGAATAGCAGAAAAAATAATTTTGAACCTATTATTACTCATAGACATGAATGTAAGTTGCTAAAAAAAGTTAGGCAAAGCAAATCTTAAAGAATACATGAAAAAGTTACCATATCTTTATCTGGTTGGGCTCATTATGGGTACACAGGGTTGGTTCAACTTTTGAAGAAAAATCAGTGTAATTCATTACATTGAATAAATGGACAAATAATTTGAAAATCATAATACTTTTATCAAGAAAGTATAAGATCCATTTCAACATTTAATCGTAAAAAAACTGCTAGTAAGGTAGAAATGACAAAGAGCTTCTACAAAATACTGATATCAAATATCATACATAATGGTGGCATGCTGAACTTTTATTCCCATTCTGAAAACTGACAAAGCTGACCACTATTAGTGTTTATATTTTATATTGTACTCATGATACAATAGGTAAGAGAAAAAACACAATGTAAAAGAGAGCAATAAAAGTTACACAAATGTAGATGATACTAATGCATATATGTAGAAAATCCCCAGAATTTTAGAAATAAATGATTATAATTAAGAACAGAGTTTAACAAAGCTGCTGAAAACAATATTAACTATTTCAAAAATCAATTTTATTCCCAAATTTTAAATTGAAAAAGAAAAAATCCATTCAAAATAACAAAATAGACATAGGAGTAGAAGGAAATATGTGCATATTCTCTAACAGGATATGTTTAAATGTCATTTGGTTTTAGTAAAGAATGTAGAACTGAGGGATATATGGATTGGAAGACAGGTTCGTCTATAGATTAAATAATATCGCAATGAAAATCACAATAGGTTTTTTTTTAGGGACTGGTAAATTTTTTCTAAAATGTATATGAAAATGGGTAATACATAGCCTAGTTTCATGTTACACTCTAGGCAATTATAATGTATATGAACAGTATATAATAAATATATATATACACACACACTACACACCCACGTAGAGTGTGTATAATAAATATATGAAAAGGTACTCAAGGCCATTGGTCATCAGGGAAATTTTAATTGCAGATGATGACGAAAAATCTACTACATATAATGTACAATGTACAATTAAAAGTGGTTGACGGTATCGTGAAGTCAAATGTTTGTACTTTCAATTTTCTTTCTATGTAGACATTCATATTCTTACCTATTCCTCCTTTGTAAGCTTTGAAATGATAATGAAAGAATCATGAAATGATCATTATAAAATGATAATGAAAATTTTTAGATTTTGATTTTTTTAAGTCTCTTGATTCCTATAGGATGGAGGGTTAAATTTATATCCAATTTTCTGACTTATGGGAAAGAACCACCACTACGAATTTTTAGTTAAACAAATAGAAAGCGTTAGTTCTTTGAAGAAAGTCTCAAAATGGTAAAGTAGTTGATTCAGACCAAGAAAATAAAGGTCCTGTGTCATCACATAAATCTATTGTTTCTTTTAGCAAATCTACATATATTTGGAATTTAGATTGGAATGTTAGTTTTCTCTTAGTTGGTTGAAATTATTTAATGTCAATAGATAATCACTCAATTTCCAAGTCATCACTGTATCCAGGGTGATGGCTTGATGCTCTGTCTCAAAAAAAAAAAATAAAAGATTTCCTTTGTCTTGTGGTATAGAGTTGTGTAACCCCAGTGGTATCCATACGAGTCAACTGAATTTTAATTTAATTAAACTACTCTTCAGAAGACTTTTCTAAGATTATGTCCCTGTGGTTGGGGCTGGTGTTTGCTTGAAGTAATGTCTATTTCTTTCCTATTTTCTTTTCTTTTCTTCTTCTTCTTTTTTTCTTTTTGTACTTTTTCTGTTCCTTGGGCTCTGCTATGTCTTTTCTCATTATGTTCATATCCTTTGTGATTTTGTCTTTGATTTCATTGATTTCTTGAGACATCTTTCAAACTATTCTTTATATTTCTATTTCCATCTTTTCTTTTTTTTATTAAATCATAGCTGTGTACATTAATGCAATTATGGGGTACAATGTGTTGGTTTTAGACACGATTTGAAATATTTTCATATTTACATTGCTGGTAGGAATGCAAACTAATACGGTCCTTTTGGAAAGATATTTGGAGAATACTTAGAGATCTAAAAATGGAATTGCCACTCGATGCTATAATTCCTCTACTAGGTATATATCCAGAAAACCAAAATCACATTATAACAAAGATATCTGTATCAGAATGTTTATTGCAGCCCAATTCCTAATTGCTAAGTCATGGAAAAAGCCCAAGTGCCCATCAACCCATGAATGGATTAATAAATTGTGGTATATATACACCATGGAATATTATGCAGCCTTAAAGAAAAATGGAGACTTTACCTCTTTCATGTTTACATGGATGCGGCTGGAAAATATTCTTCTTAGCAAAGTATCTCAAGAATGGAAGAAAAAGTATCCAATGTGCTCAGCCCTACTATGAAACTAATTTATAGCTTTCATATGAAGGCTATAACCCAATTATAGTACAAGAATATGGGGAAAGGGGCAAGGGAGGGGAGGATGGTTTGAGAGAGGGTAATTGGTGGGTCCACAACTACAGTGCATCTTAGAAGGGTACAAGTAAAACTTACTAAAGATAGAATATAAATGTCTGAACACAATAACTAAGAAAATGCCTATTTTATTTTATTTTGTTTTATTTTATTTATTTTTATTTCAAAATACTAAGGGGGTGCAAATGTTTTATACTGTGTGGCTTGCTTTTGTAATGCTTGAGTCTCCACCGTAGGTGTGCCCATCACCCATAGTGTCCACCACACCCATTAGGTAAGCTTGGCTTCGCTTCTCCCCACTCTCCCCTGGCTGATTCCCACTCGGTTTTACTTTCCTCTGGGTGTCTGAGTGCTGTCAGTTCTAGTTTGATAGTGAGTGCTCATAGTGCTGGTTTCTCCATTCTTGTCCATTTCTTTGGTTAGTTGTATAGGGAGGAATTTTATTTTCAGATACAATCAGAAGTAGGGTAAGGATAAAAAGTTCTTCCTCCTTTCTCAAAAGGTCAAGTGCTGGCAGACCTGGACTCGGATTTACAGAGACGCTCTGAACACTCCCAAGACCTAGACAAGTTGGTTCCTGCGCAGTGCAGGTGGACCAGGGATGGGAGGCTACAAAAAGGACTTGAGCCTATTAATTTTAAGAGTAGTTGCTCTTGTAGAGTTGCAAGCTTCTTGTCCTTGCATATATTTAGTATCTTTAGTTTTAACTTGCTAAGGTGAAGAATAGTTTGGTCTATGCTATGGGGAATTATTAAGAAGATAGTTCCTACACTTGGAAAAGCAACACATATGATTATGGAGACTGACTGTTCTTTCTACTGAGACCTTGAGCTTTTTAAAAATTCATTATTGTTCTTTTTACTACCTCCACTTCAAGGTGAATTTCCGTGCAGTTCTCCAGAATCTTTTTATTCTCAACATTACCTCAGATCATAGGTTTCAGGAAGAGTCATTCCTTCCTAGGAGATTCACAACTTTGATACTGATATATAAAGTCCATTACTCTTCTCCAAGTTATAAAATAATCTTGGATTGTACAGAAGTTCACATCAGGCTAGGACCAAAATAAGGGATTATCTTTATATTCTCAGAAAAGAGACATTTTCATCTTTTTATGACCTGACCAATATGTAGGAAATGGTCCTGAACTAATTAAAAAGCTTTATCTAGACAAAGTAATTTAAAGAATTACAATCAAAGTGTGAGCCACATGTGAATAAGAAAGTTTCTGCCTCCAAACTAGTGCCAAGAGAATAATAATTTGGAAAACCACTTACTTTCTCTATGATGTTCCATCTGACAGAATTCCTCACCTATTTTTGGATAGTTAATAAACTGAGAAGGAGAGAAAGAATATTCATCTATAGTCATCAGGAGTGGACAACTGTTACTCATAAAGCATTAAAATGGAAGATGAGTAAGAGACTGAGGTGATTATTAAATAACTGATATTTCAACCAAGAAGTTTTCTAGTGAGAGAAAAATTTCCTGTATGTCTCTAAGTCAACGCCATTTTACAAATTCAGTTTTAAAGATCTGCTAGAGCCTTAAGATTACAAATAATCTGAATTAGAGAATACATGAGAATAGAATCTGATAGAAAATCAAAGGAATGGACTTTGATTACGGACAGTCTTTTGTAGTAAGGAAGTATAAGAAAGTAGGAAGGACAGAGAAAACAGAGTCACTTCTAGGCTTGATTCTGGCCCCAGAGGACCCAGGGTAAGTTCCCTCACCATCTTTCACCTAGATCTTTCTCTTCTGTGATATGGGGCTAAGAGAAGGACCACTTGACATTTGTGTGAGTGGTACTTTATATAACCTAAGCATCATGTCCAGGCCAATTCATAGTTAGGGCCTCAACACATGGTATTTATTGAAAAGGAGGAGACATAATTACAAGACAGGCAAACATCAGGTAGAAATGAATAGGAAAAGAGAATAACTTCTTACAAGAGAAGGAATATTATCAAGAACACTCTAATTACAGGCCAGGGACGGTGCTCATGTCTGTAATCCCAGCACTCTGGGAGGCCAAGGGGGGTAGATTGCCTGAGTTCAGGAGTTCAAAACCAGCCAGATCTAAAGTGAGATCCCCCATCTCTACTAAAAATAGAAAAACTAGCCAAGTGTTAGGGTAGGCACCTGCAGTCCCAGCTACTGAGGACACTGAGGCAGGAGGATCACTTGAGCCCAAGAGTTTGAGGTTGCTGGGAGCTATGACACCACAACTTTCTACCCAGGGCAACAGAGTGAGACTTTGTCTCAATAAAGAACCTTTCAATTATAGTCATGTGAAAAGTATCATCATTATGAGATTTCAGTGCCTTTTCAGTGCCCACTAGTATTTTCCTCTTCTTTCTGAATACACCGTTTGACCCTGTCCAGTTCCCTCACAGGAAGACCTGAGCAAAGCCCAGCTAATGGAATGTGACAATTATGTGTATTGCTATGGGGCCAAACTATTAAAAACTGCACTTGTAATTCTTACTCTTTCCCCATTACTGGTTGGAAAAGTAGTATTCTAGAATAGCAGTTCTTAAACATTTTGATCTCAGAATTCCTTTATACTAAAACAATTATTGTTTTCATAATTCTTTGCCTAGGCTGATGTTTGTAAGAGTTTTCCCAGAATTTTTTTCTAGCATTCTTATAGTTTCATACCTCAGGTTTAAGTCTGTTATCCATTGTGAATTAATTTTTATGAGTGATGAGAGCTGTGGACTCTGTTTCAGCTTTCTATGTGTGGCTGTTCATTTTTCCCAGAACCATTTATTGAATAGGGATTCTCTTCCCCAGTGTATGTTACTGTCTGCTTTATCAAAGATAAGATGGCAATATGAAGATGGTTTCATATCTTAGTTTTCTATTCTGATCCATTGGTCTAACAGTGGCATGCTATTTTGGTCATTATAGTCTTATAGTATAGTTTAAAGTATGATAAAGTGATGCCTCCTGATTTGTCCTTTCTGTTTAAGGTTGTTTTGGCTATTCAGGCTCTTTTCTGATTCCATTCAAAGCACAGTATTATTTTTTTCTAGATCTGCCAAAAATGATATTAGTATTTCAATGGGGATTGCATTGAATCTGTGGATCACTTTGGTAGTATAGACATTCTAACAATGTGATTCTGCTTATCCAGAAAAACATGGTATGTTTTTCTATTTGTTCACGTCCTCTGCAATTTCCTTCCTCCTTGACTTGTAGTTCTCCTAAGCAGAGGTCTTTTATCTCCTTTATTAAATATAGGTGGCCATAAAGTTCATGTGCAATTTAAATAGTTGGAACTTTATGGCCATCCCGTATGTTCCTAGGTGTTTTATTTTCTCTGTTGCTACTGTGAAAGGCATGAGTCTTTGACTTGATTCTTAGCTTGACTGTTGTTGGTGTATAGGACTACTATCGATTAGTGAATAATGATTTTGTAACCTGAGACTCTGCTGAATTTATTAATCAATTCCAGATGCTGTTGGTAGACTCTTTGGGGTTTTATAGATATGAGATCATATTGTCAGCTAACAGTAATAGTTTAACCTTTTCTGTTCCCATCTGCATACCCTTGATTTCCTTCTCCTGTCTGCTTGCTCTGAATAGGATTTCCAGCACTTTGTTGAATAGAAATTGTGACAGTGGCAACCTTGGCAATCGCAGCAACAGCAAAAATTAACAAATGAGCCCTGATTAAATTAAAACGCATCTGCACGGTCCAGTAAACAATCAATAAAGTAAATATACAACCTACAGAATGGGAGAAAATATTTGCATTCTATACATCTGATAAAGGTCTGATAACCAGAATCTGTAGAGAGCTCAAGCAAATCAGCAAGACAAAATCCAACAACCCCATTAAAAAAATTAGGCAAGTTACTAATGGCCAATAAGCATATAAAATGCTCAACATCTCTAATCATCAGAGAAATACAAATCGAAACCATAATAAGATATCACCTAACTCCAGTAAGGATGGTTTTCATCAAAATAAATCTCAAAACAACAGATGCTAGAGCCAATGTGGTGAGAAAGGAAATTTTATACACTGTTGGCGGGACTGAAAACTAGTACAGCCTCCATAGAAAGTCCTACAGAGACACCTCAAAGAACTAAATGTAGACCTACCACTTGACCCAGCAATTCCACCACTGGGATATTTACTTACACAAAGGCGAACAAGTCATTTTACTAAAAAGATGTGACCATGAATGTTTATTGCAGCACAATTCACGATCACAATGATATGAAATGAACACACTATGCATCAGTACATGAATGGTCTGATAAAATGTGGTAAATGTATGGCATAGACTACTACTCAGTCACAAAAATATGATGAACAAATAACTTTTTCCAACAACCTGGATGGAATTAGATGTCATTCCTTTATGGACATACACCACATGAATGGACATATACCACATGTACTCACTAGTAAACAGGAACAGGAACTAACTGATCAGCACCCACCTGCCCATTTGGCAATAAAATTCAGTGTAGAGCAAGCAGATGGGGGGCAGGTGGGTAGAGGTGAATTCATGTGGGTACCACGCACCCTACACAAGTGGTAGGCATACTTATAACTCTGACTCAAACTGTACCAAAGCAATTCATGTCTCCAAAAATATGTAACCTCAGACTATTCTAAAAAAAATGTAAAAAAAATATTGATTATCCAAGAAGCTCAAATCAAACATTTGAACACAATTTGCACAACTGTTCAATGACTGGAGCTATGAATCAAATGCATTAAAAAAGAGGGGGATTAACAATGATGTTGATGATATAATTTCCAATCATATTATGGATTAGACATTGAATTTTTCTGACATGTAGCTTATGATAAACAGATGTAGGGTTAAAATGCAAATACCATATACAAATTAAATTCTTCTCAAAGGACAATGAATAACCTTAAATATTATCTAGTAACTTTAAGGAAGGCACAAGTTCTGAAAGAATTTCTAGCTGTAACATGGAAGTTTGGGTGTGAAGAAGGCCGTGACAGGACAATTACTAAGTCACTCTTCTTGCCCTTACTCTGGCTTATCCTTGCCATTTTAAATGTGTTCTTTCTGTGAAATATAAGCCAATGGAGGCCTACCAAGTTTGACATATTTAGTATATCTTTAAGGTAGAACCCAAACTAAGCTTGGTTACTCATTAACAGTGTATAATATTTTAAGAGAAATTGATTTTTTTATTGGTCTTTCTGGGATTTAGGTTATTATTTTCCCACATAATAAAGTCCATAAATGTATAAAGTCATCAAGCCTTTGGGGAAAAAAAAAGCGTGTTCCATTAAGCTTTCATTATAATAATGATAAGTTTAACTAAAAGATTACTGAAATTAATTGAGGAAGTAAATTCACATAGGACTTGAAGTCTTCACTATGCTATTTTATAAAATATATTTCTTTTAGTAAGCATCCAATTATGAGGGTACTATTATGGATTTATATACAGTAGAGTACTACAAGACTTTTTTTCCTCACAGGAATAACTGATATATTCATCATTTTCAAATATAAGCACAAAAAGCATTTTGTTTATAATAACTAAAAGGACCTGGACTTTATTAGTGAAAATTCACTTATCAGATACCTAAAATTGACATTAAATTGTACTTATTGCATTAAGATTACAACCCTGAAGGTTAAATATATGTAATATTTCCTGCTAACTTATTAAAGGCAGGTGTTAAGAACTACTTTTTTGGCTTATACCTCACAATGCGAACACAGTACTGTTTTCATCACTGGTACTAGAGAAATGTTTATTAAATTCCTTTGATAATCACATCTTTTTCATGGCAGCAAATTAATAGGAATCTGAGTAATATATAATTGGGGATTAAGTTCTATCTTCTGACCAGCCCAGAGAACTAAAATTCGTATTTCCTTTGTGCTGAGGGTGGATTGGGGGCAACAGTGAGATACAGGAAGCAATTATTTCCTGATTATTTGTGACTTTCTCAATTCCATGTATGGTGAGTTACAAATGATACACTTTTTTTTTCTTAACAATTATTTATTTAAAAATACTGATTTTTCTTAACTTCAGAGTCATCTGCTGATGAACTTTATACAATTGAATCTTATACCCCCTCTCCTCAAATTTCTTGCTTCATGAACAATTAAGGTATGTTCACATGTATTCAATGGCATATATAGTTATACTCTTTCATCTTGGTTCAATAATGTGTTTACTTAAATAGAGCCTCTTAATATGGCTTACATTTCAGAAAGCTCATTTTCTCCACATTATTAGAATTCTGAAAGCAGGAAGCTTCGGGCCCTGACTTAGTAACCCCAGTAGTAGTTCTGCTGTTCCGCTGGTCTGTTCCACGAGGTAGCTAATGTAGCTTTCTTTCAACATGAGAAAAAGGAGAGAGGAACAGAATCAGCAGCCTCTCCTTCTATACTAAAGAAGTGAAAACACCCTAAGAACATTCTAGAAATCTTCTGTGAACGTTTCATTGACTAGAACTGTTGTCACAAGGCCAAAGCTAGCTACAAGGTAGGCTGGGAAAGTGAGAAAAAAGTTTCACACCTATAGATAGAAGTTGAAAGAGAGAAGGGGATTAAGAGTGTTGCAAAGGTGTTTATAAATTCCTTATAGAGAGATTATTGGTGAAAAAATAAAACAATAATTTAAAAACAACTAATTACATTGATCTATAGTTCAGCTATAGTTTATATTTAGTCTGATTGTTTAATGCCAAATATTTGGCTAAAAGTTGAGAAAAGACATGCCCTTGCAAAGACACAAATACAATATGCCTCAGCTAAGTTAATCTTGTTCCGTGGGATATATTCTGGGGGTATCTGCATATCACACTGAAACAAGGTTTACATAACCCTGGCCCCCAAATTTGTGACAAATTATTTCTAGTCAGTCCGCTAATTAGAGTTACCTGGTATTATTAGGAATTCCATGCATTGCCACACAGTAAATAGATTAGTTGCATTGCATTTTACAAATAAGACAGATCACACAAGTGGTTATATTTCTGTTTCCCTCAAGTCGTGCAGAAGTTAATAGGAGAATGAGATAAGTAATCAGTGCCAAGAAAGGGAACAAGAATTAAGACAATGAAAGTTGCCTAAGGGACATCTTAAATCGCTCCTGTTCCTTCGTGCATGAACGCAGTTTAAACTGGTGTTTGGTCAGTGACAGCAGCATGCCACAGAGGCCAGCATAATAAGGGTCTTATCTGCCTACAGTGCTATGAGGTAAAAATGAACATATTCCCCAGCTGATCTGCATTCAGTTTCAGTGAGATAGAAAAGATACACACACAATTATCACATACTCCAGGGGTGTGTTCTAATTGCATTTAATATTACTTGGAATATTGGAATAAGTTGACAATGGGATTGGATTCAGAAATTGTTTGTTATAATGAAAAGTGGATTGTTATGCTTCTGGGTGACTGTCCTTACAACAAATGTCTGAGAAGGGGACCTGTGTCTGTCACCATCCTTTCATATTGATATTGATAGTGCCACATCAAGCATCAACATGATTAATAAATGTTCGTGGCCACATCAGTTAACCAATAAAACTTTTTCAGTAGAGTTTGCTTATGTATATGGTGAATCCATGTGTATTTCTTAACATGAAATAAAAAGTAAGCAGGTTTTTCAAGAACAGAGCTATTGGAGGTGGGATTACATGAATGTTTCCAAACTTCTGAAACTTTATAAATAGTAATTATTGGGTTCTTATAATCATACATTAGATAAATGTTCTTATATTTTCTCATTAGCCCTTATTGTTTTCCAGGCTTTTAATGAAAATTCATGGTTGTCTTTCATTATTCCTTCTGCTTGGATATGTATTTTTTCTGCCATTTATTCTGTAAATGTAAGTTAATGACTGGAAGTTATAAATGTATTACTGTAGCTGGAAGACATAGTTCCAGAATAATTCCTCTTCCCTAGCTTTCTCCCAAAAGATAATTATAATTATTTTGGGCAATCCAACAGAACTTATCAAATTGCTTCCATTTGCCAACTCCAGAAACATGTTGCTTTGCTCAACATTTGGGACTATACATTCACTTAATCAGCACATAATTGAAATCACATGCCTACTGTATGTCAGTCATTGAGCTGGGGACTGGAATGTCGCAGTGAACAGGCATGTGCTCCATGCCCCCACCAACTGGAGCCACAGCAGATGCTTGGTGAATAACAGGGGCACATGGAAAATTCAGGGGATCATTGAGGGACACCTAATGCAGATAGAAGATGATGCTTGATGCAAAGGCTAACGTCACAGTGCTATGGACTGAATGTATCACCCCAAATTCATATATTGAGACCTTGATCCTTGAAGTGGTAGTATTGTGAGCAGGTTTGGAAGGTAATTAGATGGTGAGAACGGTGTACTTATAAATGAATTAGAGCCTTTATAAGAATAGACCTGGGAGAGCTTGCTTCCTTTCTCTAATCTCTGCCTGGTGAAGAAACAATACTAAGGTGGTCACCTGCAAACCAGGAAGCAGGTCTTCACCGCACACCTGATCTGTTGGCTCCTTGACTTTGGACTTCCCAGACTCCAGGAACTGTGAGAAACATCTGCTGTTCGCCCTTATATTAAGGTTTGATGTGCCAGCTTTAAACCTTAAGTCTTAAAAATATCTGGCATAGTATTATATTGCAGAAAACACTGGTTTGGCATATTATTTTAATTTTCTGAAATAAATCTATTTACTTTTAATGCAATACAAGTCAGTGACATTAGGGTAACATAGAAATTATTCTAAGACATCATTAGATGTGGGCGACACAGAAAAGCAAAGGAAAAAATCACAAAGGAAAGTATCTTTGACCCTCATTATTTTCAGATTGTAAGTTTATGAAGATTCCTACTGGCAAACACTTACTTATATCCCCAAATCAATGCTTCTGGCACCTTCAGGTCACCTGTGGGCATGTGTATAAATGAAGAAGCAAAAGTTTGAATCTTACCATTTGCAGTTGAGATTGGCTAAGGCAGGCTTAGCTTTGTTATGTCTCTCTCATATGCTAATGTTTGTTCTTTGTGAGGTCAGTAGTGCCATAGTGTCACTTCCGGTGCTTTCTGGTAGTAATTTCTGCTGTTTAAAATGGCCTACAAATATAATACTGAAATGCTTTCTGGCATTCGTAAAAGCAGGAAGGCTGTGATGTGCCTTTTGTAGAACACACATGTATTAGGCAAGCTAAGTCTAGGCATCTGGGATAGTCAGTTCTGTTGACCTTGAGCTCAAAGTTAATGCATCACCAATACATATTAAATGAGGTGTCTTTAAATAGAAGACAGGGATATATATTTATCAGTTAATGAACATGTTGATACTAATGGCTTGTAGTGAGCTAAACTTGCATTTCCCCTAAGAGCAAAGATTCAGTATGAGTGAATTCAGTTTACAGAACATAACTAGAATACCACAAATGACAAAAATTAACTGTACTGACAAATTTGTATTCCATATTTTTAAAATCAATATAAATCCAAAATAAGGTAAATAAAAGACAAAGAATAACTAGAAAAATATTGATATACTTAGAGCAGTAAACATTTAATATAAATATAAAAAAGATAACAAAAAGTTATGAAATAAAATACACTAAAAGTCAAATGATAAATTATAGGTAAAATCATTTGTTTAAAATATCAATAGTATTAATGTGAAACTTGAAGTCAAAAGAGCTGTTGATTTAAGTGTTTTGAGAAAAAAGTACCATGTTCTTCCTTACCTTTTGTTAAAAACAAATTTAGTAATATTTATGTGTATGTACTACAATACTTTAATTAAATGTATGCCAATCCTCTTTTTTTCCCCTAAAGTTGAATTCCTCTTACTTGTTTTAATAAGAAGAGCAATATTTTTTCCTATAGTAGATTTTATTAAAAAATAATGGACTGCTGCCATGTAACTGTGTCTAAAGATGGTTGTTGTAAAAAGCTGTATTTTTTAAAATATTTGGTGTAGAAAGTCTTTTTTTCCCCTAAATTTGTGAACTCTTTTTGCCTTGGAGAGATTGAACATACTCATCAGTTCTGTAGCAGTTAACTACTATGTGTTATAATTAGACGAGTATGAAGAAAGGATTTTCTTGTTAGTGTAAGAACATTTAAAAAGCATTCTCTTTAGAACATGCTATATTTGAAAAGTCAAATCTACCACTAGTCTAATTCTATTAAGATACAACAAAAATTATTTAGTTTTTCCACAATGGTAAATGTTATAATAACCAAATGTTACAGAAACAATTTACTAGGCAGTTCCAAGGCCAAGAAGCATTTTAAAGAAAACCAGCAATACCAGTGATCAGAGAAATAGAAAACAATCTGGTATCAATTTCAGGCCAAGGGAAGGGGAGGAGAGGTAAGGAACACAGACCAAAAAAATAAGTAAATAAAGGATATGTGCCTGACGCAGGGACCAGTCTTGTCATTGCTGAAAATGGGGCAATTCCAGCTATATACTTACCTAACAATACACAGCTCCATTCTGCTGTCTGCTTTAGTCTCCAAGGTTCAATTACTAGAAAGTGGCCCCAGGTTGGCTGAACAGAAGCCATTATGAACTATTCTTAATGGAAAGATCAGGCTTATTCTGCAACTCTTGCTACTGATATAGAAGCTTCCTTTTGACTTGAGGAAATAATGGCAAAGGAGCCTGCAAGGAATTTTTGTGTGTTGGTTTGATGAACTGTTTTCTTAAATTAGTTTGTGTATTTTATATCATAAAATGTAAATTTATCCCAAGCAGTTCTCATGTTTTTAACTTAATTTTGTAAATTAAGCCTATGTATATATGCATATACAGTCATTTTTATAACAATTCTATATTGAAGATATTATTATCTCTATGATGCCATATTATCTCTGTCTGATGGGATGTACTGGGACCATTTTATCATTCTTTCTTCTTTATAAGTATGTATGAAAATGTTGTGGGAAGTAATTCTCAAAGGTCATTTGTAAAATGTCAGTTGTATGAATCATCTCATTTATAGGCGCTATCCTACATCAACAGTGGCCAAGAATGTTTAATGCTTTATTGTACAGTGTATAAGAAGAAAAGAAACAACATCAATATTCAAAAAGAATATATGAAATACTTATCCCACATACAACACTCATTACAAATTGTAATTTAAAAGAACAGTTATTCACAGTGGCTACAGCAGGGCTTTGAAGTTAAGAAGACAGGTGGAGTTCCATGGTATCTCTTATCACTCATCAGCTGCGCACCACAGTACTGATACCCAATTTATCCTTGTAACTATCAATTTCTTCATCCATACAACGGTAATTAGAATAGCACACAAATTAATTGACAGAAATTGGCAAATTTCAAGTTCTTTTAGGGTTCAGTGTTATCAGTGGTTATTACTGGAGGGCAGGATTACTGTTAATTTTTCCTTTCTTCCTTACAGTTTTCTCTCTCCTCTGTCTCTGTGTCTGTACATATGTACATACATATGTAAAAGATTAAGATTTCACTTACACACAATAAAGCTTTTCATCATCTGAAATCAGAATAATATATAGAGTAACATATTAAATCATTTTCTGCATCTGTAGTATCTGATTAATCACTTTTCTGAGTACAGAGAAGCGAGTCAGATTTGAACAGCCAGCGGATAAAATATGATAAAATATCATACTATTTGTTTGGATGTACAAACAAGAACTGTAATAAACAAAGCCAAGGTCAGCCCCTAGTCAAACTGTCCACAGTCTCCCTTTATTCTTCCTCTGTGTTTTTTCGGATTAGTTCTTTCTCACCCAAACTACAAAGCCTAATGTTTTCCAGCTGCCTGGAGGACATGATTTTTGTTGCACATTTCTTGTCCACTTCTGTATCTCCATCACTCACCAAAATATCCAAACTATTGTAAGCACTTACTGAGTCTGTTGAAGAAACTGAAAGGGTCTATGGTATTCTTTTATCGAACAATGTTAAGATGTTATGGAACACAGGCTGAGGGGACTGCACCTGCTCTGGCTGGTGGTGTGACCTTATCACGTGACTGCCGCACCATTAGCCAAAGGGTCACTGCAGCAGAGACATCTAAATGTGTCTGCAGAAGTCATACGAGACAGGATATGATGCCATAGTTGGGGGGGGCATAGGGACAAACCAACAGGCTGGCAGAGCCCTAAAATATGATGAGAAAGAAGCCTGCTGGCAGAGTGGGGGCTAAAGCCAAGGAAAGGTACCTTTCAAAAGTGTTTTCAGATTAGTCTTGAAGACACACACACACACACCCAAATCAATGAAAAGGAAAGGAAAATGGCAAATGCCAAGTCTTTTGTAGCTATGCTGCACCAAACAATCTCTAACACTTGAATGCTGTTGAAAATTATCTAGATCATAGAATATTAGTTTTATATTTGGAAAATGAAAAACACAAAGTGAGAAAAGCCCAAGACATTATCCTACAGCTGAGAAAAGAACGTACTACCTCCCACGTCAGCTATTGGTATAGAAATAAAAGCATATTTTAGAACAAAGAGAGGAACACACTAAACTAGGAAGTATGTCTGTTTGGAGTGGACTCCATGATGGGAGTTCCAGGGATTTGTTTGGAAGAGTTAACACAAGTTCATCTTCAGGAATCTGACTTGCTAAGATGCTGTGAATCATTCCAAATAGAAAGGCCAACACCTACTTTTTCTCAAAACAGACTGGGAATTCATTTTGAATATTATAGTTCAGCTGAACATAATCTATTGATAATGTCTTTGATAGCAATGTGTCTAAACCAGTCATTTGGCAAGCAAATCTTTTGAATAGGAAAGAATTAGATTTGTAGACCCTTACAAGATTTTTGCAGCTTTATTTTTTCTTAAGTAGGATATAGGAGAATGTATGATTTTTGAAGGAAGATAGAGTTTTTATAACTCCCTACTATGATACTTGAGTAAAGTAAATCCTTGACATTTAGAGTAGGGTTCATCCTAAGTTGCTTGTGACTCCCGTTACACCACAGATATATTTCCAAGACACAAGGCATATGAGATCATGAGTAGAGAACGAATGGTTTTTAGGTTCAGGGATGGCTTGATTAACTCTGAACTCGTTCATAATATACATTTTCCCACAGGATGCCTCAGTAAAACCAAAAATTATTATGCCACATACTTTCAAGATAGCTCCTTATTTAGTGAAAAAATTTCAAATATTAAACGTGCAAATACTAAGGGAATTTTGTACTTGCTTTATATAAAGTTTTCCATCAGCCAATGAAAGAGAATTAGTTCAGTTCAGAAAATCTGCGATCTAGGCATAAATATGTGTGTGTATACCTGCATATTTTTTAAGCAACTGCAGATTATCCATTTAAAAAGAGCATAAAATTCTTCATAGGATAAAACAAGTAACTTTGATTTAAAATTATTAGACAATATTACTCTCTTTGGCCTAGCACTGGAACCATCCTACAGCTGGCACACTTTGCCTGTCAGCCATAACTCTTAAAGAGCCCTAGACTAACCTCACATTCTAGGCAAAGTAGGTTTTCATTCTAAATAAATAAATACTCATGACCTCTCAGGGGTATGTGTGTGTGTGTGCACGCCTCTCAGGCCATCTCATTACCTCCTCTTTGTCTACTGAAATACTTTCCGTCTTTTAGAACCCAAATAAAACATTCCCTTTCGTGGGAACTGCTTTGCAGTACCTGCTCCAGTAGTCATCTCCACATAATCACATCTACAGTCACGCAGCACACACCCACTCATATCAGCTGTGATATCAGTATACACACGCGTGTCCCCAACAGACCTGACTACTTCTAAAGGAAAAATTATGTTTATTAATTTTGGCATCCTCCACGGCATGCAATGAGTGTCTTGCAAAAAAGCAAGTTCTTGGTAGCTTTTTGGATGATACATTCTGTGTCCTTAATAGAATTATTCAGTTCAACCACAACGTCACTAAGTGGGGAAGACACCTGTCCAGCCAGCCAGCCCATCTCTGTGACGTGTACCTGGTACCTTGTGCCCCAAACCAGATTGTTCTCACTCATTTGTGAGTGACTAGTTTTTTGTTTGTTTTGTTTTTTCTATTAAATCATAGCTGTGTACATTAATGCAATCATGGGGTACAGTGTGTTGGTTTCGTATACAATCTAAAATATTTTCATCAAACTGGTTAACATAGCCTTTGTGGCATTCTCTTGGTTATTGTGTAAAGACCTTTATATTCTGCATTCAGTAAGTTTCACCTGTACCCTTCTAAGATGCACTGTAGGTGTGGTCCCACCCATTACCCTCCCTCCATCTATCCTCCCCCATCCCCACCCCTCCCTTTTCCCTTTCCCCATATTCTTAGGCTATAATTGGATTATAGCCTTCATATGAAAGCTATAAATTAGCTTCATAGTAGGGCTGAGTACACTGGATACTTTTTCTTCCATTCCTGAGATACTTTGCTAAGAAGAGTATGTTCCAGCTCCATCCATGTAAACATGAAAGAGGTAGAGTCTCCATCTTTCTTTAAGGCTGCCTAATATTCCATAGTGTACATGTGCCACAATTTATTAATCCATTCATGGGTTGATGGGCACTTGGGTTGCAGCCCAATTCATAATTGCTAAGTCATGGAAGAATGACTAGTTTTAACACTTTGTGACATGTGCATGATGTGTTTGTTTCCTTGTGTGGCGTCCTTAGTAGCAAATAGTTTAACTTTCTTTTACAGAGTAGACACTTTTAAATTTTTATTAGCTCCTTTCACAGATCTTGAAAGGACAGGAAGTTCTTTACAACCACCTTCATACGTGCTGCCAGCTGTAACCAAACACAAACAAACCCAGGAAAATGTGATAAAAAGCAGTAGTACGTTTAAAACTACTTGTAGATAATTACAGCAAAACACATAAAACAATAAGTGATGATAAAAATATGATGGTCCTTCCTCACCCCTAATCTGCTGCGTGTGTCATTCTCCTGGGGCCCTGCTCTCTGCTAGAGCTGATCCAATAAACCCAATCATTAAATCAAGTTAAGCTATCAATGACAATGCTTTCCTACTTCCAAATTTTGAATATTAACAGAAGACTTCTATAACTCAAGTGACTCTCACCAAACAAAAAGATTATTTAGGGATTTTACAAGCTATAATTTTTTTTAAAAGCCCAATATAGACCATCAAATTACTTTTCTTATTAATGCATTTAAAATGAAAAATAATTTTCTTTTGAAGACCTAAAACAAAATGTCAGTATATAAATCTGCGGGCTCTGATCAAACTTTAAATAACTTGGCCAAATTAAATAAAATGATTAAGATGCATAATTTATGAGGGGTTTAAAATTTTTAATTTGAATATATGTTCACCTGTAAGTCCCCAAAACAATAATTTAGGAGTCATAACCTGCCTTTTGAATAAGTCCCCAATATTCAGATCTTTTCCCCAGGTCCAAAAAACCAATCTTTATTCATATGGCGGATATTTGCTATTCATATGTTTACAAAATGATTCATTCATTTTTTAACAAATTTATGCAAATAAAAAATAGAAACACCTTTTAATAATATAAGGAGTTCCCATATACACCCTTTCCTCTTTATTATCTTGCATTAGTGGGATAAATTTGTCACAATCGATGAACCGATATTGAGGCATTATTATTAGTAAGGTCCATTCTTTATGAAGACATCCTTACATTTCACCTATTATCCTTTTCCTCTTCTGGGATGCCATCATCCAGAGTGCCACCCTGCATTACGTCATCACGTCCCCACAGTCTCCCTGGCTGGGGAGATCCCACAGTCTCTCTAATCCTTTTCATTACAGTCCGTCTAGTCACTGTTATAAATGACATAATTCAGCTCTTGAAAACTCCAGGTTTACCCCAAGCAATGCAATAACTTTCTCAGTGAAAATGTAGCTACATGTACACTCACATATTACAGGAGAACAGCGGCAACATAGATGGCCAAGGAGGCTGCCAGCCTGCATCTTCAGGCGTGCACAGGGATTTCTGGTACGTGCACTGCAGAGATGTGTGTGTGGGGGAACCAACTACAGCCCATCCCACCTGCGTGATCCACAGAGATGTGGGGGGACCAACTACAGCCCATCCCACCTGTGTGATCCAGAGACATGGGGGGGGTGCCCAGCAACAGCACAACCCCCCTGTGTGATCCACAGAGACGTGGTGGGACCAGTTACATCACATCCCACCTGCATGATCCTGGGCCTGTCCCTGACTTTCTCTGGTCCTGTGTTTGTTTATCGTTTGGGAAACTGAGACGACTCATCCCTGCGTGCTACTCATGCATCAGCCAGACATACAGAAAAGCCTCCTGCATTCTTTATTTTTATCTATTTTGTCAATAGAGACTCTTCCTAGAATTTCAGGCACATTTGAGCCAATCATTATGCCTCATTTGCCATGCTAGGTCAGGTAAGAAATGTGTGAACAAAGTATTTGAATTCCATGGTGACCTGAAATAGTCTGAGTATGTGGATATAAAAGAAAGAAGGTCAAAGACCAGAGTGAACAATGTTCGGCAGAAAGGCTTGGACTGTGAGAGCTGCAGAACGTTCCATCACTGACTTTGCTAATGGCCCCCTTGATTTAACTAATCCATCCAGTCTCACTTTGTGCATTTTGGTTGAAATACTTTAGACTGTGTGATAGTTAAACTTATGTATCATCTTGCTGGAGAACAGTGCCCACATATTTGGTCAAACTTTATTCTGCAAATGTGCTTTTTGAATGGGGTAAACATTTAAATCAGTTGACTTTGCATAAATTTAGTAGATGTCTATAATGTGGGTGGGCCTCATCCAATTGATGGAAAGCCTTAATAGGAAAACAGTGTCTCCCCATAATAAGAAGAAATTCTGCCAGCAGGCTGCCTGTGGACTCAGACTCTAACCCTTCCCTGAGTCCTCAGCCTGCAAGCCTACCTCAGCAGATTTTGAACTTGCCAGACCTACAAACTTAGGTGTGCCAGTTCCTTAAAATAAACTAGCCCCCATCTATCATCTATAGGCACATGCGTGCACACGGGCACTCGTGCACACACACACACACCATGTGTGCACACATGCCCCGTACATGTACCACTCACATACAGGCACACACACACACACTACTCACATATGGGCACGTGCCACACACCCCACGCACACACCACTCACATACAGGCACACAAATACACACGCTCCGTGCACACAACCTGCTGTTTCTTTCTGTAGAACCCAGACTACAGTCTGTGTGCTGGAATACATCTGAGGAAGGAGAAACACCTGATTTCAGTTCAAGTTGTGCTATTTTCTAATTCCTGGTAAGTTTCCTCGATTGCTTCTTAGTCCCTTTACTCCCCTGGGCTCCTATTTTTCTAATTTAGTTTATGGGGGGAGTCACGTTGACCTCAGCAGATAGCTATGAATATCAGTGTACGCAGAAGTCGTGTTCTAACTACAAAACACATCAGTACTTATAATTGCTCTTTCCGCACTGAGTGTCATTATGTAGAATCTGCTAGAAAATCAGTTGTTTGATGGGGATGCACAGACTCCTCCTGAGAGAAGCACAGCCTATGCCTGAAAATACAGACTTTGCTCTTGGAAAATTCTTGGGCAAAAAACAACCCTGTAAGCCAAGGAAATATCTCATAACTGCAGAGAATGATCATGAGTTTGCCTTTGTGTCTATCAAACACCAAATTACTATTCCAGAGGTCAAAGATCGTCAGCTCAAAAGCGAGCCACTGCGCTTGCCTAAGACACGGCCATCACCTGTTTTGATTTACTTAAATCAGATCAAAAAATACTCTCTGACATTTCATCATAGACTATATTCCAGAAAGTTGAGTCTCAGGATCACAGGGAAGCTTGGTAATCTGGCACTGTACAGCAACAGAGCAGGAAAAGCTCGCACTTTCTTAAGAAGCTATAATTTTGTTAACTGTGACTAAACACATCTTTCCAGGTGTTCATTAGCAGCTAGGACAACACAAATTTAAATCTAAATCCATCCAAGTTATACAGTAACAGAATTATGCGTGACAAATAAATTTATATCACTTATGAAAATTTCGTCTGGAGTACAGGACAGTCCCCCGCAGAACATTCTGTAGTGGTGATTACTTGGGGCCTAGGGGTCAAGTCTTTCCTGTTCCTCTCTTCCTTCTTCCTACAACTGTGATTTAAGTGAGCTCACTAGGTCACTGAAGTATTTGCAAAGGTGAGAACCTCAAAGAAAGAGGCCATGACGTTGTTACGTGTTATTGCATGATGTTAATTCTTTGAATTAATACCCTCGGTTTCTATTTTGATGTTAAGAGAAAATGGACATCTTGGTAAATACAGAAGTCCGCCTAGAATATGATCCCTCAAGTATTTCTACTTGCATCTTCTCCACACTCAGTGGGAAACCGGCCACTTTGGTGTTTCAAATCCATAATTCCATAATCTTTTTTCAGTCCATAGAAATTTACTGAACACTTATTATGGGTGGGCATTTTCCTAGGTGATATAGACACTGTACTTGATGCCAGCATTCAGAATGAATCTGAAAGATATATTCCTTGAATTCTAGGTAACGAGACCAGTCTCATTAATGGAAAATTTTTATTTATAGCGTGTGGTAGAAGGAAAGAGAGGCTAAAAGATGTGAGAGGACAGTAAATAACAGTAGAGACTCTGTTGATTCCCTGTGTTGTCTTAGGCAGTATGTGAAGTTCTTTACATGCATTATCTCTAATTCATGTGATAATTCTTCAGAGATATATTCTTGTCCTATAGATAAAGAGCGCAAGACTTGGCAAAATTAAATAACCCATCCAAGGTTAAGTAGCAAGAGCTGGAATAAAATTAATGCCCAGGCCTAACTCCTGTCTTTTACTTCTTCCCTATTCCCCCTCTCAGTTAAGACAGACACAGAAACTATTTTTAACACTGGAAAATAAGCCTCAAAGGAAATGTCTTAAAATCCCAAATAGTCTTTTATTTTTATGTGATGCATCTAAAAACACTCTAATCAAATGGAGAAGATAATGGAAATTTGGAAAATTGATATTTATTCGTTTTGATTTTTTTTAGTTTTATAAGATAATCAATGAAAATTAGATTTAATTTCTGAATTTAATCATTCTTTGTCTGCCTCATCAACACACCAAATGAGTGTCAGCAGACTGTTCTCAATCAATATGCTGTAACAAGTTCTGCGTAGCCCACGTGAAACTCTTAACAGGGAAAGAGAGAAAAGAGAAACGTTTCTCTCATTCTGAGTGCACACTTCACAATGCATCCAAAGTGCATTTGTGAGTGAATGTGTGGAAATTCATTTGATATCACCTGCAATCCACTTATGTGCTCAAAATAGGTGCAAGAAAATAGTTTAAATTAAGTCGTTTTAATGTTTTTACATTTTATTTCAAAATATTCCATGAGTGCCAATGTTTTGTTTACATAAATTGCTTTTGTACCATCTGAGTCTAAGCCATAAGTGTGCACCACTCGGATACTGTGCACTGCACGTGTTAGCTGTGAAGCCTCCCATCCCTTCCTCCACTCCCACTTGACTTTTCATGAGTATTGTTCCCATAGGGGCACATAAATGTCGATGGATTAGTACACTTTAATAGTGGTCTTTGTTTTGCCATTCTTGTGATACTTAGAAGAGTGGTCTCCAGTTCCATCCAGTGTTTTTCAAAAAATATTAATTCCAAATGCGACTATAGGTGGTCCAGCTTTTAACTAAACCTTGTGACAAATTTTCCACAGATCTGAACAATTGACTTCCTGTTCACTTGTAAGAGAGCGTCTGTTCTAATAAAAGCTGAGATGCATTTATAACCAGCATTTAATTATAAAACAAGTTCTCTTTCTGAGACACTTTAACGGATATTGTTTGTTCACCTCATTTGGTTTGTTTCCAGAATTTAAAGCATCTTGTTATGAGCCAACTTGCTGGTGCCTCAACTGACTCCAGTGAAGAGGTAAAGACTGTGTCCCCAGGCACGGGGACAACCCAGTGAGACAGCTATTATACAGCGTCAACCGTGAGGGCTCTGCAGCCAAATTTCTAGGGCTTTGTCTGGCTTCACCACTTTCCTGTGCTGTTTGACCTTGAATAACTTACCGAATGGGGTCTGGCTCTTTAACTTGTTACCCGAAGGCGGAACTAACACTCGTGTCGCTGTGAAGGGCAAAGACGATGACCTCAGCAATGCTGTTGGCACGATGCTTGTCATGTATCATTTGAGCACCACCACAACTCTTGTGCTTTCAAGTACCTGGGCAGTCCTCCTCCTCCAGATGTAAACCCTTAGGTATCACTGTCCATTTGTGTGTGATTAAGGATAATTACACAGAAGAGTCACATGCCAGGTCATTAAATCCTCACATCAAATCACATACTCTACTACCTATGAGGCAGCCTAACAGCCTGAGAAGGCAATCACTTATTGGATATACTACTAAATGTAGACTTTTAAAAAAATGTAGACTATAGTTTAAAAATATATAGTATTAAATGTAGACTTTGAAAAAATATGTGATTTATTGTAAAAGCTGAAGAAATTGAAGAGTAGTTGGAGACTTCAATGGTACAACTGTAGTTAAATGTTTTCAAGATGCAAGTGATGGGATTTCTGCACTGACGTCATCATACACTATAATCTCCTCCTGTTGTTGAAATAAGGATGTGATGTGTCCTTTCACTGCAGCTGACACCCTGTGAGTTTAGCACAGGTTGAACTTTACTATGCGTGGTAGTGCCACTGCACAGGGGAAACGGCCATGTAAAGGTCACAGTTGTAGAGTAATTACCACTGAAAAAGCACAGGTGTCGCCGGGAAGCGGTTGGCTCTGCAGTGGTTGAAGGTCAGACTCCCTCTCACCACTGCGCCCTGTCACTCAGGGCGTGCAGACCTGGGGTAAGTTGCTCCACCGCTTTGCATCTTACTGTCTTCATTTGAAAAGTGGACATGATGCTATCGCCTATTTCTAGTGCAGTCATGAGGTTTAAATGAAAGAATTCACATCAAATGTTTAAAGCAGTGCCTGATACATCGTAAACACTTAGAAAAGGTCACGATCATTTTTACAAAACTCTTTTTAGGTGCAGTGACATCATCTTCTATGTATGTTGGTAATAAAAGGCACCGATGAAAATTCTTTCTCATCCTTTAAGATAGTTCAGGTAACACCTCGTCCAGGTTGAGTGAGAGACTGCAAAGCAACTGGGTAGCAAAAGCATTCAGGGGAGAAACAGCATCATAAGTGGATTAAATGCTGGATTAGGATTTGACTAGATCCAGGGCTTAGAAAGAGCCAGATTGGCACCAGAGACTGAGATTCAAAGGAAGAAAATACGGGTGGCAGAGAGACCAGTTAAGATGCTCTGGAATATTTCAGGCCAGAGGTGATGAAGACCAGGACTAGCACACTGGTAATAAGACACAACACAGCGTGAGCGTGACAGGCTCTAGCAGAAGAGTGCGGGAAGGATTTAGGATAGGCCGGAAGTATGGGAGGAGGGGGAGAAGTCGATGTCAAGCCCCAAGAGACATGAAAAAGTAATTCCAGAAGTGTTTCAGAACCATTAGGAGCTGTAATAGAATTGTCAGCACAAGACTTCCCAAGGGCTACTTTGAAAAAGAGAGCAAAGGAACACTCATTTGATTGTGTATATTCTGGAATGCTTACCAGAGGTAAAACTTTCATGGTGAATGCCAAAAATGCATATAATCCCTCTGGAAAATACATCGCTGGTACACATAAAAGGTCATAAAAGTGTTCATAATCTGTCAGACCCTAGTTTTACTTCTAATAAATTATTTCATTGAGTTTGGTCAATAGAGGAATACAGAATCATGTACACAAAATGTATTTTGGACGTTACTGTCACGGGGAACAGGTCCACACAGAGAAGGTGCCTGTCCAGACCAGATGTTTACGTGGTACATCAGCTTCATACCAAGTTACACAACAAATAAAATTATACATTTCAATAGCTCCTGGCATTTATTGAGTTTACTATACTCGACACTTTATAAATTATTTCACTCAACAATCATAGTCCTCAATAGTAAGTATTATTATGACCATTTTAGAAGGAAAGAAATTGAGCTGCAGAAAATTAAGAAAACTGCCCAAGATGACCCAGCTGATGAGCGGCAAAGGGAGTTGAGATATCGCCTGGGGATAGGTTGTGCTAAGAAATTTAGTGTCAGTTGGGTGTACTGATGGTTCTAAGATGTTCCAGCCTCTGGTCCCCGGGAAGGAAAACAACAGAACACAGACTCAGTGAGAGCAGGTCCACCTGACTACAAGGACTGTGCTCTGAATTCCTGGTTTACAAAATAATGTTTAAATGAGAAAAGATGAAAATCATGCCGGGTCTAGTTTCAACTATAAATGCATATACCTAAAAAGGTAAGTAAACATGTGGGAGAAATGGAAGATGCCATGTTTTGTAAGTTTTAAAACATTCTTCGGTATTATTGTAGTATGATTTTACGAAGAAAGAACATTTAAAAACAGGTAGACATTAAAAGTAAGAAAAAAAGTCCTTTATAGTATATAATTATAATCTGTTGATCCAATTTATATGTACATATTCTAAACTGTAAGCATATTTTTTGACAATCTGAGAATACTTGCCAAATACCTACTATTTGCTTAAGAATAAATTTGAAAAATCACTTCAACCACTTATGAACTAAATCCAAAAGCAAAATTGTATAAAATATAAAACAAGATAAATTATGTGTTAGATGTACAAATATAGTTTTATTATTACTGTTAAAGTCAGCTGGTTCCATGGTGGGTTTATCATGACCTTAATTTTTCACTAATTTGCTTGTAATAGAATAGGATTCCTTATTTCTCAATGAATTTGATTCTAGAGTAATCAATTTATAAACAATTTAAATTACAGAATGTTCATTTTTATGCCTCATTACTCAGCAGCCTGTCTTCCATGCTACACACTATAAATTCAAACAAATTTAATTTTCTGAAAAAAACATGATTCTCTGAAAAATCTATATACAGAATCAAGCAAAAGGCAGTTAGAAGTATTTCTCTGGAGGAAAGCTGCCTGGCCAAGACCAGCTATATTTCAAATCTTACAATAAGTAAGAAATAAACTTGCATTGTGTGTGTGTGTAAGATATTTATATAAAAACAAAGATAAAAGTTTTGAGGCGTTCAAAGGCTGCATTATAGTGTTAAGATTCCCAGGTTTGGGTCCTAACTCTGTCTCTTAGAACCTCAAGAAAATGATTCTGCTTCTCCAATACTCACTTTCACTTTCCTGATTTGTAAAATTGGGAATACGCATTTTTCTCTAGACCAGAGATATAAAGCTTACCTGCATATCAGAGATTTATTGGTTTGCTTGATACCTGTCATTAAGTATAAAAGTAAGCTACTTGGGATTTCTAGTCTTAAGGTAAGTTCTTAAACTTAAATTTCCATAATTACCCCTAAATGCTCAGCTATGTTTTAGCCAAAGTCTTTGTAAACAGAAAACTGCCCCAAGTTTAGACCTGCCCTCAAATCTGGCAATCTTCTCTCTCTGAATAGAAACTTCCCGGTGGTGTTTGGATGGCATTAGGCATACTTACAATGAAATGGCTTAAAACGCAAAAGGGAAGCCCAAATGCCCATCAACCCATGAATGGATTAATAAATTGTGGTACATGTATACCATAGAATACCATGCAGCCTTAAAGAAAGATGGAGACTTTACTTCTTTCATGCTTACATGAATGGAGCTGGAACATACTCTTCTTAGCAAAGTATCTCAAAAATGGAAGAAAAAATATCCAATGTACTCATCCCTACTGTGAAGCTAATTTAAAGGTTTCATATGAAGGCTGTAACCCAACTATAGCACAAGAATATGGGGAAAGGAGCAAGGGAGGGGAGGGGGGGAGTTGGGGTAGAGGGAGAGTAATTGGTTGTGCTACACCTATAGTGCATCTTAGAAGGGTACAGTCGAAACTTACTAAATGCAGAATGCAAATGTCTTCATACAATAACAAAGAAAATGCCCTGAAGGCTATGTGAAACAGTTAGATGAAAATATTTCAGATTGTATATGAAACCAGCACATTGTACCCCTTGATTGCACTAATGTATGCAGTTATGATTTAATAATAAAAAAATTTTAAAAAGTAAAAAAATAAAAATAAAAAAATGGAAAAAACAAACAAACAAACAAAAAAACAAAGAACATCCCACCATGATTTCTGATCTGAGACAATCTCCAGTCTTACGTAGTAGGAGAGTAAGTCCCAGAGATTCTGAAAGACTTAAACAAAATCACGTAAGTAGTTAAGTAGCAGAATTCAATCTTTAGCACACTACAAGGGATAATATGTATAAGAAGTTAGTAAATGCAACTTTTTTTTTTTTTTTTTGTGACCGTGCCTCAAGCTGTCGCCCTGGGTAGAGTGCGGTCGCATCATAGCTCACAGCAACTTCCAACTCCTGGGCTCAAGCAATTCTCCTGCCTCCACCTCCCAAGTAGCTGAGACTGTAGGCGCCCACTACAAAGCCCGACTATTTTTTGGTTGCAGCTGTCATTGTTGTTTGGTGGGCCTGGGCTGGATTCACATCCACCTGCTCAGGTGTATGTGGCTGGCGCCTTAGCCGAGCCAGTAAATGCAATTATTACTGGATGAAAACATTTCTATGCCTGTTTCTCTATTGAATTAATGAGCTCAAAAATTTATTGTTATCAATGGCAGGAGGATTCCAAAAGATAATCTTTACTGCTAAGGAGCAACAGGTACATTTTTGAGCCTTTAGAATACCCACCTACTCCTAAATCAACTAGCTAGCCTGTCACCCCCTCTGAAACATGAGCACGTTGCATGCTGGGACTGAGTGTTGTATCCTTTTATCACCCTAGGGTCAAATCTAATTCTGGCATTTAGTACTAATTCTACATTTAGTATGTAGTCAGCAAATGTTAGAACTAATAAGAAAATAATTAAGAAATATGTAAAGGTTAGAACTTTGGGCCACAAAAGTTTGGATTCTAGATCATTAGGGTATGAGGTCCAGAGGCATCAGTTACCAAGGGTCAATAGACAGGATGTGTTTTGGAAGCTGGTGAAGTAAATTAGCAAGTGGGATCAGTGGATACAAAGACAGACCTGCATGGGCTAGCATTTCAGGACTAGGAAAGTTGTCACTGGGCCATGAAATGTGCAGGTGGCCTGGAAGTTAGGCTGTTGTAAGAGTTAACTAGCAGCTACTGTGTTATTTGCTTTGATATTTCTTTTGGACAGAAATGGATGCAGTGATGTCTTTGATCTGTTTTCAATGCAGAGACAGGTATCTTGGATGATTAGCACTGCTGTGGGTGCAACACATACTATAGATTCAGAAGGCAAAGGTAGTAAAATATATATGTGTGTGTATATATATATACTTTTTTTTTACGGAAATAATTCTAAATTCAAGGAGTTTGCTACTCATTAAGTGATTGATGGGAAAAACTATTGGTTAAAGGCATCTTAGGTTTATATATTCCTACATATATATGTACTTTGTCCCTTTGTCAAATACATGGACTACCTGTCCAGTGAAGAAGAAGCTATGCTCTCTGAAGGAGGCCAGGATCTAGTGGGACTCTGCCTGCCTTGTCACGAAGATGGGGCACGTGTTTTCTGTGTATTCACATACTTACCATTTCTGTGCTCTTCATTCCTTCTTGTAGATGGGAGTTACCATTTAGAGCACTGGTTCTCATCCTTCATAATGCTATGACCCTTTAATACAGTTCCTCATGTTGTGGTGTCCCCCAATCAAAAAATTATTTTTTGTTGCTACAGTGTTCTAGGCCTTGATTCTTATGGTTTCCCAGATGCATACATTTTCCAAAACTCACTATATTATATACTTCAGATCTATGTATTTCATTTTATTTAGCCTATATCTTACCCTAGAAAGAGACCTAAAGCTTTTATGTTAAAAATGTAAACTTATGGAAGTTATATGAATTAACTTTTTTAAAATTAGTTTGCTATGACTAAATCTTGGAATTAAATTTACCATTTTGTTTTTGGGATTACTTTTTAAATCTCTGCACATGTCTGTATTTTCTAAATGATAAAAGTCCCAGTACAAATTTATAGTTAGATAGTAGAAATAAGATGTAATGTTCAGTAGCATAGTAGTGTAGCCATCATTAACAATAATTTATTGCATTTTTGGAAGTAACTAGAAGACTAGATTTGGAAAGTTCCCGGCACAAAGAAGTGATAAGTGTTTGAGATGATAGATGTCCCAATTACCTTGATTTAATCATTACAGATTGTATGTTGTATCAAAATATCACATGTACCAGACAAATATATATAACTAATTTGTACCAATAAAAATTTAAAATAAAAATAAAAACATAGATGATATAAGAAAAAACAAGATACTTTAAGATCATTTTAGACAATTTGGGAAGGATTTCCATACTAACAATATACTGAATAGTTAAATGATAGATAAGGCAAACAGAAAATAGACAGGTGTTAAGATTTATATATGAAGGAAGAAAATGGGAAGAAGTGGGGGGGGGAGTGGAGGAAAGAATGAACGTGATGATGATGGAAAGGAAAGAACTTGGGCTGCTATGTTTCATAGCAGATGTAGGAGTGTAAGTGCAAGGCTAATTTTACTAGTTAAAATTTGAGCTCCATTTAACTCTGAAAAGGTAAGGGGCTACCTCTTCCCTCCCCTGCTGTGTATGTAGTACTAATATTCTGCTCCTCTCAATCTTTTGACTTGATGAGGATTAAAAATACTACATTGTGTTTCCTAAGACCCTAATCTATAAAGCTTTGCTAATTAACATATGACTTCAGAAGTTCAGGCTCACCTGATACATTTCATTCATTTTTTTAAATTCATTCTACCAATATTATTTATTGTGTGCTACCTGTCGAACACTTTTGTAAACACTCAGGGGTACCCAAGCAAAACAAACGGGATCTTTGTACTTAACAAAGCTTCCATTTGAGAGCGAAAGCAAATTAAAAAAATACATATATATGTGTGTGTGTGTGTAATTACAAGCAGTGAGTTGCACAAAGCAGAGTTCTGTGACAAGAAGAAGTGGGGAGATGGTGTCCATATTAGCTTGGATGAACAGAAAGCTCTTTCTGAGAGGTTAGCATATAATCTGAGACCTGAGCTAAAGGAGAGGTGGGCATGTAAAATCTGAAGAGAGAAGTTGAATTATCTTCTTGCTAGTTTCCTGGGTAAATGAAAAAAATATCTTTGTAGCAAAGACAACAGACTAATAAAAATGTGATGGAGAGAACGGTTGAGTATAATTTATGCCTTCTACTGGAGATTCACTTTGCAGATGAGACACTGTTTTGTGGCTTCTGAGTACAAACAATAGCCAGAATGCAATGCTGGCCAACAGCTGCCCAGGCCTGGCTTCCTCAGCATGAGAAGAAGGCTGGGGGTTAACGGGATTAAACACAGCGGGTCACAAGGCAGTTAGTCATTATAACCTAGTTTGTGCTCCCTGTGGGAAAAACAAGGAGATAGCACAAAAACCGCTGCCTCCTAACTAAGCTGGGCATGTCACGCCACCATATGTGACTTGCATATGTGAAAAAGCTTGATGAAGGAGATGAGCAGCCTGAAGCACATTAGCAGTCACACACCTGCCCTGATGAGTGCCACTCTCTGTGTTATGACACCCCTTAGCACCTTTTGATGCAGCCCCTTCTTGATAGAGACTTTGAACCTCCATCAGTGTGAATCTGAACACAGTAAATCCTTTTCGTAACATCGCTATGCCTGACACTCAATACATGTTGAGCTAAATTAGATTTATTGAAAAGGTAAGTGAAAGGAGTGGGGGTAAAGGATTTAAAAATATAATATTGAGCATAAGAAAATGAAGTGTAGCACAAAAGAAAGTTTTGTTTGTTTTATCTTTTCAACTCCACTGTTTTCCTAAAAGAGTTGCAGGATAGCTCTGTGCAGGAGACATTCTAGTTAATTTCTGGAAGAATGCGCCACAAGGAATAAGCCTGGAGGGGAGTGGACTCAGCAGCTTAATTGTTCTTCCTCTATTCATTACCATATATAGGTCCCTTGGTGCAGAATTTGGCAAACTGGCTTAATAAAATAAGAAGTATGAAGACTTCTTGTTGGCTTAATGTGAAATGTTCTTGCCAACATACGTTGAAATCAGCACACAGGGGTCACCTTTGCTCCCTAGTGAGATTTTCATTTAACATGAACTTTCAGTAAAAATTTAATTGGCTGACTCTCTTATGTGCACAGCATAGTGCTAGACACACAGGAGTGTGGGGAGAGACATAGCACTTTGCTCCTGTTCTCAAGAAGCTTACATGCAAATCAGTTGTCTGAAATAACATGGAAAGGCCTTTTCCAACAAATTGCGTTTTGTAGAATGTAGTGGGAGTTCACTGCTGGGAGATATAAATTTTAGAAGGGTGCTTTTTTTCCTCCTTTGAATGATAAATTATTAAAATAACTGAAATTCTCAGCAATGAGGCCCATTAGCTTCAAAATTTCTTCGCAAAAGATGCTTGCTTTTGATTTTGACAGCTTCATCAACAGAGAAGGTTGTCCTTGTGTATTATAATTTTATTTTATATTTTCTCCCCTCCTTATCCTCTCTAACCTAACTCTCTAAGGCAAGTAGGCTGAAAGTAAATGTATGAATATTAAACCATACTTCATATTCAAAAAAATGACAAAGCTATTTCTCACATTGTTACTCCCTGACATAGATCAGTTGTTGTATAGTTTTCTGAGGAGAAATGGAGGACTGGGGAGGCAACTCAGTCTGAGAAGTTTGTGAAATACTAGAATCAGAGGTGGAGTAGGGCTGGGTCTCTAGTCTGGATATTTTGAAGCTGTGTCTGGTGAACTTCTAAGTTAAGTCCTCTCTTTCTTTTTGTTCCTCTCTGAAGTCTGCAGGATTTCTGCTGAGGGCAATTGAGGACGAGTAGGGATGGCCCTTACTCATAGAAAGGGGATGTTACTGCCGACATCTCTCACCCCTGTGCCATATATTGATCCCTGAGAACTACTGGGAATATAGGACAGGAAATGTAGCTAGGAAATGTCTGCAGTCAGGGAATTTCTGCAGACAGGTCCACACCTGCCCTCAAGCCTTTCCAGAAAAAACATGACAACCATGAGTTGTTTAGGGTTAGGGAGGCAGAAGTCACAACTTGGTTGAGAAAAAAGTAAAAGCAAAAACTATAGATTGTTAACTCTCCTCCCTCAGACCTGTCTAGCAGGGACCTCAAATAACATGATTATGTTTGATGTCACTTATTTATAGCACTGATGAGGAAAAAAAAGTCCATTCCTGACTGGAGTCTCTGTCTATGTGCAGCTTGCATATTCTTCTGACCAGAGTCACTGTCTGTGGGCACTTTGCATGTTTTCCTTGTGTCCCTATAGATTTCCTCCAGGTAATCTGGTTTCCTTTCATATCCCAAAGCTGTACCCATCAGGGAGGTTGACATGTCTGCATATCCCAGTGTGAGTGAGTGTGTATGTGTGTGTGTATGAGTGCGTCCTGCAGTGGATGGGGTTCTGTCCCAGGCTGGTGTCCACCTTGCACCTGAGCTGCCAACATAGGGTTGGTCCCCTTAGATCCTGAACTGGAATTACTAGAGGATAAATCATCATCTGTTTTGTTTTAATTAATCTTTCTTAACTATATGTAGAACTCACATTTACATAGTATTTCAGTATTTGATAGTGGAATTGTTTGGATTTTTGTTTAGAAGTTTGGCAATTGTTTTGTGACCAGAAATATGCCATAGGAAGTTAACGCTTGTTAATTATATCAATTAGTCTATGATCAAATTGGTGTCATGATGTATCATTTTGCTTAAAAGTCACAGTTTTGAAGGACCAATTGAAGACATGAAATGAGGACTTACTCTATGATGTCTGACAATTAAGTTCACGGACTTACCACCATGTGCTTACATAGCACCATACAAACAACATGGTAAAGTTTGATAACCTTAGTATATCCATGTCTCACAACTGTGTTCTTATTGACATGTGGTAGTGTCTTGTTGATTGGCGTTCATTGGTGTTGTTGAGTGTTTTTGTGTGCCATCACAAGAATGTCAGAACATAAATCAGAGCAATGAACATTGCATTTCTTTTAAAACTTAGCAGGACTGAAAGGGAAATCAGGAATATGTTAGTCCATGTTCGTGGGGATAATGCCATGAAGAAAATGGCAGTGTACAAATGGATTAAATGTATTTTTTTGAGGAGATAGAAAGCATCACTGATGAAGAGTGGTCAGGGTGGCCAGGAATGAGCAGAACTGACAAAAACTTTGCAAAAATTAATCCAATTGTGTGTCAAAATTTTTGGCTGACTGTGAGAAGCATAACAGACTAAGTAAACATGGATAGAGAAATAAGAATATCTAAAATGAAAATTTTGACATGAGAAAGGTGTTTGCAAAAATGGGCTCTTGCATCACAATGCACTACCTCACTCAGCACTGTAATGGAGTATTTAGCCAGTAAACAAATAATTGAATTGGAACATTGTCCCTATTCACCTGATCTGGTCCCAATGACTTTTTTATTTTTCTAGAGATAAAGGAAATATTGAAGATACTTTGATGACATTCAGGTCATCAAATATAGTATGATGACAGCTTTGATGGCCATTCCAGAAAAAGAGGTCAAAAATTGCTTTAAAGGGTGAACTAGGCACTGAAGTCAGTGCATAGCTTCTATGGTGACTGTAGAGATATTCAATAATGAAGCACGGAATACTTATTCTAGGATGAGTTTACAAACTTAATTGTCAGACCTTCATAATTTTTTTTTTTGTGAACTAGCAAAATACCCCAAATCAGAGGTTTTGATTTCCTTACTGCTCTATTTAATCATACACATTCTTGAACCTCCTGCATCACTTAGACTGCAAGTGCCAGTCTGCCTGCCAGAGGAAGACCTGGGAGGACACGGCAGGGGCATATCCTTGGATATCTCCCAGGTTTGAATCTCAGTTTGCTAAAGCCTGCTGTTGACCTCATGCAAAGGGCATTGGCCTCTCTAGGAGGAAGCCTCATGTAGCAGGGCAATGTTGTCTTTACTCCCTCTGTTTGAATGACAGTGGCTCATCAGTTGATCCTACTAAAGAAAATTCTTCATATTTATAGTGGATGTTTGTATGGGCCTGTGTTCTGCTAAACCTGACACAAAGAAGTGCTAGGAAAGCTACTTTATTGGGGTTCCCGAAATTGGATTATCCAATTTGGCCTATTTTCCATAGTTGAGTTTTTCAGACTTTAGCTGTATTCTTACACAAGTTTCTGGGTATATTTATACATTCCTACCTGAATGTTTCTCCTTCTAAGGCAACATAGAAAAATGCAATTTCCTCATAATATTAAGAATGAGGTATATCTTTATAAATTGAGTTCTGCTTTTTGGCCTGATGTCCTTGCGGAAATGGTGAAATTAGAGAAGGTGAAAGTATGTGGGATGTGAATACAAACAGTGAGTCCAGGTGTTCATGACCTGCTATGCAAGAGTCAACACCATGCTTGTTTGTTCCCATAAGTGGGAATGACTCTCAGATATCCTGCTGTCAATGCAAGGCCTATTAGGATGCTTTTTGAATATCAAAGCACACTCCTTTTTGTTTCTTCATGTTTGTGAACATTTCACTTTCAAGTGTGCTTTCTCCAGTTAGAGGAAATGTTGGCAAACTGCAGCCTATAGGCCAAATCTTCCTCTCCCTACCATAGTATTTTGTATCAACTGTGAGCTAATTTAAATGATTGAAAAAAATCAAGAGAAAAATATTATTTTAGGACATATGAAAATTATCTGAAATTAAATTTCAGTGTCCATAGTAACAGTTTTGTTGAACCATTGCTAATTTGTCCAAATATTTGCTATGAATTCTTATGTGCTACAATGACAGAATTAAGTAGTTGTAGCAGAGATTACACATCTCATAAAGCTTAAATATTTGCCATCTGGCCCTCAGAGCTAGAGGACTTAGAATTTCCAACTCTGCTGAAAGCTTTGGCTACTTTCAACCTGTGCATGCTCATATGCGCATACTATTTTTACACATATTGTTTCTAATTAAACAAAATGTCTCTTTAAATTTATTTTTATTTTTTACTGTCTTTATGATGGACCTAGAATTTTCTATGCTTTGTAATAGCATGCATGGCCTTGAGGGTCCAAACACTATGTTCTTTTTAAATTTATTTTTGTTTTACTTCGCAGTACATTCTTCTACAAAACAGACTATATGTTCTTGTTCCATACAATAGACTATGCAAGTCTTTAAGAAGATGTCTGTCATATAGTAGTTTTAAAACTTAGTGGTTTAATGAATAAAGAATCAGATAAATGAATAGAAGATGATTTATCAAATATTTCTCCCTGGTTTATGCTAGTCTTCTGGAATCAGTGATGTATTGGAATTCTGTCAGTCTACCCTCTATGCTACCATCTATCTCCCTTTTCTCTTTTAAATTAAAAAGAAAGTTAAAAATATTAAATTGGCATATAATTGTACATATTTATGGCATACATAATGATAATTTGAAACAATGTTTAGTGATCGGATCTGGATAAATTAGCATATCCATCATCTTAAATATTTATAATTTCTTTGTTGAGAACATTGAACATCTTTCTTTTAGCTGTTTGAAAGTATGTAATATGTTATTATGAAGTATAGTCATTCATTCTGAAATGATACAGAGCACTAGAACTTGTTCTTACTGTCTAGCTGTAGTTGATAGGTATCCTTTGACAAATCCCTCTATGTCTCTTAACTGCTGTTGTATATCTTTGTTGTTAGTTTTTGGTAGGTTCTCAGTAAACACCTTGATGCTGCTATGTAATTCACTGAATTTACTGTCCAGTCGAGAGTTTAGCTTATTTATTGATCTGCTTAAATAATGAAATGGATATAATTTTCTTTTCTGTAACTTGTAGTTGCTTCTTTTCAATATCTCTTAGTTCATTTCTGTTTATGAAACTAATTTCTTGTTCACATTTCAGGATATAATTTATCTTTTTGAGGAACCCAAGAAACTTAGTTTAAGGTCAGTTTAGGTACATTTCATAATTTTTCTTTTTCCCTTCAGTGAATTCATGCCCCCATTTGTCTTTTCTAGCTTTGTATTTCTTCATGTATTTCCTAATTATGGTTTATTCATTAGTAAATAACCATCTTTGCCCCCAGTGTTTCCCTCCCTCTCTCTTGCTCTCATTCCAGGGCTCTCTCTTTCTCTTTGACCACTTACTCATCCTTCCTTTTACTAGCTTTGTAGTTGTCCCCACCTAGGGTATCCATAGAACCCCAGTGGAGAATTAGGTCATATCCTT